>BGPR01000360.1:57221-101504 GCA_013235015.1 Araneus ventricosus
TAAACATTTTGCAACAATGCTTTCTTTATGTACCGCGTGACACAAAATAGCAAGATTGTGAATATTTTAATAGCTCTAGAGCGACTAAACAAAAAAATTATTTTTTTAGTTTATCATCTTTTTTTCTAAACTTAGGATGTTTTATTAAAACATGATTGAATATTTTTCAATTTGAGGCTGCCATTTTTCTGTCAATTACGTGATGTGAAATCGTTTGCACAGAATACACCGGCTGATAAAATCAACATAAAATATTCATCTGACTGCATACGTGACTGAACAGCAATATAAAATATTATTCATGCTACACCAGTTTTTAGATTCGAATCGCTTTGTTTTAGCTATTGTCAGAAGTTGGTTGTTTCCTAAAGTAATCTTAAGACAAGAGCGTTTTACCAGGCTTTAGTGGGCCAATGAGCTCCGACCTGGTGACCATTTAACTTGCGACAAAAAACTCTAAGAAATTCATGTGTGGTTTATCTCTACTATTAGTACTAGTGGTACTACTACGTATTAGACCTCTACTAGTGGTTCTAACTCGACTAATATGTCACTTCCTGCTGGAAAAGGTATAAAAGCAAGCTCTCAAACCAAGAGTGGGCAGTTGGTCAATTCAGGACATTCATCACAAACGCAAGACCCGGATCGGGTATAAGCCCTGGGGGCTAAGTCTAACAACCATCTCCTAGTAAGAGTGGCAGTTTGGTCATCAGTGAAGCTGGTGAACTGAGACATTGAAGCGCCATAGAAAGTGCTGTTACTGATTTATTGTTATATCTCCTGTTAATTTTACAAGTGCTGTTCAGTTTTGTTACCTGTGATACTGTTTTGCTGAAATCTTGTGAAATAAGGCTTATATTTTTATCTGCTTGTTGGACTACATTCACACACCCACAGGGCGATTTTCGTAACTGTGTGTGTGTGTGTGTAAAAGTGTATGTGTGTGTGTGTGTGTGTGTGTGTGTGTGTGTGTGTGTGTGTGTGTGTGTGTGTGTGTGTGTGTGTGTGTGTGTGTGTGTGTGTGCACAAGTTGGATTTTTTTATCCACAGGGGGGGGAGGAAATGACCTTTTTGGAAGTATCGAGAATTTTAATGGAGCCACTCCCGCTGGTTTATATACACAATAATATCTGTGCTGCTTCCTTCTTATTTATAAAATTGTTTTCTGCTGTCTGGTTTTGTCGCTCCTTAACTGCCACCCAGGGCAGGACTGTCCCCTCCGCTATAGCTACGTCGCTGAAGAGATGCATGAGCAAATTGTTCTGTGAGGCCGATATTTCAACAAGATCCAGCAGAAGCAAATGGCAATTTCAAGTTTGACATAAAGTCTCGGCTTAGTTGAAAAAAAGTTTACAAATTTTGAAGGTACAGTGAAACCTCTCTACAGATTTTTCAAAGTCATAAATTTCTTTTCTTTTGGGCGATTACTTATATGGCATGATACTGGAACAAGTGGAATAAGAAACAACAACAACTTACAATTTTATTTCTCGAATATGTATTTTTTCGAAATATTTACTGAAATTTAGTTGAAATATAGATGATTCTCGGTTTCTGAAACCCTCCGCGCTTTTGCGCGTGTGCCTGGCGGAGTTGATTTCACCAAAAATATGGGCGAAGTGAGAAATGGGGGGGGGGAGATATTTACATTTTGCTTAGCGTGACCTAGCAATAAACTCCGGAAATGAGCTCTGCTTACTCATTACCTGTCACCCTTTTCGGGAGTAAAATCGTCAAAAAGTGCTAGTCTTGACATTTTCAAACGATCAGTATTTTGTTTGTCGAAAAAAAAACTTGTTGGCTTTGCGAAATCTTCAAAACTATGTTTGCTTCTCGGAGAAAAAGGGAGCTATGCTTCATGTGAACGTAATACTCGTATCCGTCAAAATCGCCTTTTTACTCATAAATTTAGAAAAGGGTTATTTTTGCATTGAAGAACAAATAGCTTATGTAGTTGCTTTAAATATTGATCGATTCTCTGAAAGAGGCATATGTCAGATTGCGTAACCAATGCGATTAGTCGGCAAGCGTTGTTGATTCTTAGGACAAACAATTATATGGTAATCTTACGTGGGAACACATGCCGACTGAAAAAAGAATCAGGCGATAATTTTTGTTTAAATATGCCGTTCGTAATAACTAATTTTCAATAAAAAATTTGCTTTCATTGTCTATATACAATAACAATATTTCGAATTGCATGTATTAAGATTGATACACTGAAATAAGAAAATCGGGGCGAATTTTTGATTATTAAAACTATAGTTCAATAGTAACAGTATTAATTAGAGAGTGACGCACAAATTACGTATACAATGAAAATACCCATCCTGGAACTAACACAAGAAGATTACACAGCATGCTTGTCTCACCCAGTGACGAGCGAGAGAAAGTAAGGGGAATATTCATGACCTAAACGACAGTCTAGGTCTTAAAGTCAAAAAACAAAATTGTCATTGTTATTGCCCCGAATATAAAAACAAACATTTAGATTAGGATGTGTTTTTAAAAGTAGTACCACTATTTCTTTACAAATATTTTCTATATAAATTTTTGAAAATTGACATTAGATGAAATAGAGCAAAAGCTTTTTTTTATTTGAAGCTTTGATATTTATATCAGGGCTGGTAAACAAATATTAGCTCTTTAATTTGAAATGGGTGAATTATCAAAACCTATGTGTCACACAACACTCACAATTTAAAATATACAACCACTTTTTGATACGCATTGCACATATCTGATTTAAGTCATCCAAACATTGTTACCTTCAAAGAGTTGTTATAATTTTTTTGATTATACATTATTTTATCTGAGGAGTTTTAAATAAGTATTATTGTTTTCGCCTTAGGTATACGTTCAATACTATACTCCAACGCGTTAACCATTCTTCAAATGATGAATTGTTGAGTGTCACTCTCTGAAACAGAATTGTTCAGCGGAATAATTTGGAGTAAATTAAATATATCGGAAATTTTCAGGTAGTTTTAAATCCCACTCATAGGAAGCATGTGTGTACTGCTTTATTTCCAGGAATTCAGGTAATAATTTCGAAGTATCCACTTAGTAAAATGAGTTAAAAACTAATAGTTGAGTTAATTCGAAGGTTCATGACTGCAATATTTTGAAGTTATCCGGAGTTGTTCAATTTCGTGACAATTGCAATACTTTGAGCTGAAGTCAAGAAAGGTGGTGTAGGATCTTGACTATAGACATTTATGTAGTTATATACTGTTTCAACTACAATATCTATCTGTTCTTTATCAGAAACAAGTTGATAGATCGGAAATTTCGAGGTAGTTTTAAATCCTACTCTAGCCTAGGAAGCATGAATATACTAGTTGATTTCCTGGAATTCAGGTAATAATTTCCAAGTATCCGCTTAGTAAAATGATTTAAAAATTAGTAGTTGGGATAATTGGAATGTTCATGACTGCAATATTTTGAAGTTAGCCGGAGTTGTTCAATTTCGTGACAATTGCAATACTTTGAGCTGAAGTCAAGGAAGGTGGTGCAGGATCTTAAGCTAGGATTTCATTTCTTGAGCCTCTGAAATCTTTGGAGCTGATAAATCTTGGATTCGACAAAAGTCCTGATGAAATGTTGATGTGATAAATCCATAAGTAAGAAAATGGAATAGCTTTGTTGATGATGATTATGGGTACCCAATCGATTCCTCCTTTTAGAGACAAATTTTGGAACCTCTTATAGGCCTCTGAAAATTTACTGGTGGAGCAGCATATAATATTCCCGAAATGTTGTAATTTATCACTGTAGCTTAATCCTAAAAAATGCAGTTAAAGCTTATATCACACTACTGTTGTTACTAAACTCAGCAATTTTAAGGTGGTCGTCTAAAGCTTATAAATCACCAAAATCATATCAGTACCGCTAATATGTATTGTTGAAGTCTAGAATTTTGTCAAAATGGTCCGACATATCACTATAAGTAATGTGTGAAACTCTAAAATTCACAAAATGCTATTAATATTTTTAAAAAATCAAAAAACCCAAAATATTCATTAAATTTTATTAATTTCTTTTAGTACGTAACGGTGAAGATAGATGGCGCCCAAAGTGCTGGTCAGATATGCTCTTGGACTCTTTCATAGTAATAAAAGCTAATTTTGTTCATTTTTGAAGAAGATAAATATGCATGAAGAGTTTTAATAATAGTTTCTCAACAGTTAAAGATTCTTTTTAATGAAAAAACTTCTAATTTTTTTTTGAAAACCGATATTTTGTCCTGTGTGTATAGTAATTCGGCAACCCTGTGCGGATAACCTTTGAATGAAACGATTGGGTCTCTTTAGAACGTCAAGAGTCCCTCCCTCCCTGCTGCCGCGTAATTGCATTCTTCTTTCCAAGGTCGAAAGTAAGCTAAACAGTTCCTCTACGGGTGGAAGTTTATTGCAGTTTTTTTTTTTTTTTTTTCCTGCTGTAGAGAAGGGGATTCCTTCGTTTCTGCTGCTGTACTGGTAGTGCTCTTATTATATACGTTAGTTAACTCCATCTATCTCGCTGTCTATACTCTTGTAATTATCAGCAATAATAAATTTATTGAGTTAAACAAGATGTAATATGATTAAATCTAATGTATAGAAGATTATTTTTGATAGTTATTCTAGCATTTGTGGCTACTTATATAAATTATTTTCTTGATTGAAACTAATAATCACATCCCTTTTTCAAAGTTGCTATACCATAATGAAAAAAAACCTTGCTATTTATTGAAAGTGTCAAACGATAACTTTACCCTTGGATACTAAACTCAAAAGAAAAAGTAAATATTTATCATCGAAATAAGAATTGTGCTTACAAATAAACACAGCGACAGAAACACAAAATTCTTCTCCTTGCAAATAAACATTTGATAGAACTTAAAGAAAGATTACAATCATACTAAAATTATCAAATACAATTTTTTAAATTCTCCATATTTTTAAATACAGTAAACATTTCTAGAATATTTTTTTTCATTTGCTAGAAAATAAAAATATTTACATTTCATTTTTAATATGGGTCATTTCGTGCTGTGTTTAAAAATTAAACATACATCAATTATGCGAATATTTAATTTTCACTCATTTTTTATGGACTCGAATGAATCTACCAAAACTGAAAGGAGAATAGAATAAGTATACTCTCTGTATTTATAGTATATTTTTAAAGAAAAGCGAAAACCTATGACATTTTTATGAAAAGCATCATAACCGAGCTTATTTTAATTCTACATTTAATTGTTTGATATCATTATTTTCAGAATTTATCTAATTTCAGCGCAATACTTTTAGAATTTCAAAATTTGATTACATTTTAAAATTTTGAGTCAAAATGTAGCGAAATATTATTTAAACTTTTTGTTGCTGCATATAAACTTGGCATCGATGAAATTCGTTCAGATAATATTTTCTGAAGTTGTCACCATAAATAATCGAAATTACAAGATAAACGATTATCAGTGTAATAATACTGGAGTTTCTAATTTGCTCTGTGTTATACTGTTGTTTCATATAAGATTGACGTCCAGTTTTTAAGCTACACGAGGGCGGTTTTGGAACGGATTTCGTAATTTTAATCTTTCCATTTTAAATGCACCATTCTCCAAACTCCCACTCCACAATAACGTGAGGATATTATTTTCTGCTATAAGCATTGACTCTAGAAATAGTTGAAATTTCAAGATAAAGGAACGTCAATGCTAGATTTCCAATTTACTCTTTGTCTACTCTCTGTTACAGCGTTGTTTTATATTAAATTTATCATCAAGGTTTTAAGCTATACGAAGGCAGTTTTGGAATATACCTCGTAATTTTGAATGTTGACCAATGTCAAGAACAAATGAGTTGTCACGCCATTCTCCAAACTTCCACTCCGCACCAACGAATAGTGGTCCAGTTTCGGTTTGTAGCGCGACATATATAGAAATTTCGAGGTAGGCAAATGGCTTTAATTTCTTGAGGGTCGGTAGAGAACCGCTTGGGACCCAGAAAGCCATAAATTGTTTTATATAAATACGCAGTCTACGGAGGGTTCACGGAGGTTAAGGTTGAGTTAGGGAGAATCTTTCGAACACTTGAGTCTCGTTTCTGTGAGACTTCGGGTTTCATTCTGTAAAGTCTTAACCCCTTCAGACCTGGTATCCCTTATACCGGACACCAACTTTGAACAGCTCCTATTAATTCAATAATTGACGAAACTGCATGCTGATTTTTTAATTTGATTCTCGATTTTCTTAGAAATATAATCGTTGCAAGAATTTTTTGTTTTGGCATGGAATCATTTTAGTTTTTCCAAAAAAAAAATCGAGAAAATCATCGTCCTTCCCAAAATGAAGCTCGGTGGTGAATTTTATTTTTCAAGTAATTTCTTGTTTTAATCCTTTTTTACCATTTAAAAGGCTTCTACAATATTTTATTACCCTTTGACAACCATTTTAAAGTGAAATTTGTGTGATTTTTTTCTTTTTTTAGTTGAAATATTCGGTATTGTCCGGATGCCGCACATGGGATTAATTTTTCATCTACAGGCTTGAAATTTCATTTATGCTTTAACCTTTGGAGTAGTACACAGTACGCCAAAGGAAGTAAAAAAAATTCTAACTCCATTATTTCTAGAATCTCAAAATTTTATTACATTTTAAAGTTTTGAACCAACTTTTACATCCATAACTAAAGGTTACTGCATGCAAATTTCGAATCAATGAAAATCATTTAGATAATATCGCTTCTGAAGTTTTCACAAGAAATAATCGAAATTACAAGATAAAAGAACATCAATGTAATCAGGGCTGTCTTATCCAATGGGCTTATTGGGCTAGAGCCCAGAGGCGACAATGATCCAAAGGCGCCAAATTTACTACACTGATTTTATTTAGTATATTAGTTCTGTACCAGAATTTAGTTTAGTTTAGTTATACTAACGTCCCTTTTTGAAGCAACATGATGGCTATTTTGGGACAGGCCTGGTCATTTTGAACCGCGGTCAGATAACGAGGACAACACCTTAGCTGGCACCTCCCTCTCCAAACTTCTGCACCAAACCAACGGGATCTAAACTAGAAATTATTCGATTATAATTTTAAATATGAAAAAGTTCAAATTTATATTATATGAACTTTAAGGCGTTAATCAGAAGAACAAGTTACTTTTTTCTTTCTTTTTGGTCTCAAATTATTTTATTTGTATTATCTGTAAGTATTTTCTTTATAGGTAGGTATTTTTTATTTTATTTTCCTGAAGGCCTCAGGCATTCAAATTCGTAGTAACGATTTAATGATTCTGATGGGGCGCCAAATAACTCCAGCCCAGGGCGCTGAGATTTGTTAAGACGGCTCTGACTGTAATAATGTTGGAGTTTCGAACTTAGTCTGTGTGTACTCTCTATTATTGCATTGTATTATATTAGATTAACGTCAAGTTTTTAAGATACAAGAGGGTGGTTTTTGAAAGGACCTCGTAATTTTAAATGCTGACCAGATGACGAGAACACCTGAGCTGTGACGCAATTCTCCAAACTTCCATTTCACACCAACGCATAGTAGTGCAGTTTTGGTTTGTTGAGCGAGGTATATCAATAGTAACAACACAGCCTCTATGACCATTCTTTTTTCTTGACTAGTAGAGCATAATTCTGAATCAGTGCTCTAGCAAAGAGAATTAATAGCGCCAGGATCAATGTATCCGGTTTTACCTCACTCTCACCTACGGAAATCAAATTTTTGAATAAAGAACCTCACGTTGAGTTAATCCGAAAACAAAACAAATCGCATTTTTACGAGTCCCGTTTCCTAAGTGTTAATTATCTGATTAAATATGCAAAATAGGTATTCATTTTGCAATTGAACTCTATTCCTATAAAATACATGTACTGGTGTGAAATATGATATTGCTATATAATAAAATATATATACAATATATAATTGGGCAAAAGGCAAGGTAAAAAAAGTGAAACTAGAAATATTTTATCCCGTTACAACTTTTAAAATTCTATAAAAGCCAAACTTTTAATCAGAAAAAACAAACAATAGTATATGATGTATCTTAAATGTCATTTATTTATTTATTTATTTTTATTAACAATGATTAAATGAAAAATAATGTATTTGCTGCTGCTTTTTAGAAAAAAGAGAGTTATTTCATAGGTATAATAAAAAAAAATTAAAACGCTATGTTTGGTTTCAAAATGATAAATAGCTGATAATGGAAACTAAAATGAAAGATTCAATTATTTATTGAATTTTTCTTTTCGCATAAATTAATCAAGGAACCAGGCATTTCTGATGAAAAGTTAGCAGATGTTTCAGTTCTAACAGCTTTTAAAAGTGTTAGTGATCACGAACTTCTTGTTGTTGAAACTGTTGTATTGTTTTAAGAAGTTACTAGACACACACACATTTTACTGGCTAGGTGCAGTTGATTTGGACAATGAACCTCAATACTTAAATTTGGCATGTCAGTACTCATGTTGTTTTTTTTTAAACATTTTTTAGCATAAAATTTAGTGATATTAATACACGAGAAGTGAGTGACTAACTCTTCACTAAATCAAAAAAAGAGTGGCTGACTTGTAGTATGGCAATGTAAATAAATTAAGAATCGGAAGCTTCACTGGTGCTCTCTAAGCAAAATCAACGGTGTTAAAAATTTTTATTCCATTGTAAGTGCTTCAAACCAGAAAAAGTAAATTATCCTCTGATCCCATTTAAGTTTTAGGATATTTCATTCTCAGCCCTAATAGCAATTGTTTTTTTTAATAAAAATTTGGTCAAAATTTTAATTTCTAAGCTATGTATTACATATGTTTCATTTTGAATCATCAGTAACTTTTTTGAAAAATATTCAGTTTTAGGATATTTATAAATTTGTTTTGGAATTGCCATTCAAAACCCAATATAACCAAAAACCCAATTTTTAAGTATTTATAAATTTTATTTTGAATCACCATTAACAAATACTTATCTTTGCAAAATATCCAGTTTTGGAGTATTTATAAATTTTATGTTTTTCATTTTGAATCACCATTCACATGCTTTTGTTAGAAAATACCCAGTTTTTAGGCATTGACCCAAAACATATTCACCTATGCACTGGGTATTTTCTCACTCCACATCACTAAGTAAAATATAGATTCACACGATGCCTTTTAAAAATTAATATGCAATAAGAAAAGTTTTAACGATTCATTCAAGCTTAGAAAAGCAAAAATTTAAGATTTAGATGAAATTAAAAATAGGTACATTTCAGGACCTCAATGACACTATCAGAAAAAGTATGTATTGCTAATTGTAATGCGTGGCATCATAAACCTGAAATAATTTATGTATATAAACAGTGTTTGCTTTGAATATCTGTAATAAGCAAAAGTCATTATTACACAGAAAACAATGGAGTCAATTTTTAATCTATACTTATAAAAGGCAATGTTTGTGTTTTTAATAAATTGCATCGTGTATAAGCGAAATGCGTGCAATTGAAGCTTATTTAAAAGAGCCTGAAGACTTTTTTTATTTTGCGTCATAGTATGGCGAAGAAAACCAAATATGCAATTTGAACGCCTTTTTATCAACCGATTGAAACAAAAATTGGTAGCGGATCTGTAACTAATGTTAGCTGACCTCACACCAATTTTTGTTTATCTAAGTCATAGCGTTTAGGAGTTATTGTGTTAGTTAAAAAGTATGCTATTATACAGACCAACAGACAGTCACCCTGTGACTGATTTGATCCAAAATTTGCTACGGACGTACATTCATGATGATAAAACTGTGTACAAAATTTTATCCATCTAGCTATTTAAGTTTTAGACTTATCGTATTCACATGAACACGAACAGACAGACTTCCCGCGGACGGATTTGTACAAAATTTGAATAGAAACCTACAAATTGTGTGTAAAGATCAAATACCAAATTTCATCCCACTCGGTCTTACTGTTTTTGTGTTATCGTGTTCACAGACAGACATGATACCAAAATTGTGTTTTTCGGACTCGGGGAGGTCTAAAACGTGGAGATTCGTCAACATCTCGAGTTCGAATTTTTTGACGATTGCAAGACTTTCTCCTTATATACTTCGTAAACGAAACAGTAAAAAAGTTGGCTTGCAAGTAAAGAATGGAATAAGGATATTAATTTTAATTTTTTATAAATGCTTTTACTGAAAATTGTAGCAATAAAACAGTTCGTAATTTTCTTTTATAATTTTGAATTTAATTATATAATTGAAATATGTTTCTTAACTGTTTCTGCTTATTTCATTATTGATAATATTTAATGATATCAATTCAGATATGTGTCACGTTGTTAGCGAATCCTATGAAAATAAAATTATCAGCTTCGGGTTGTACTTTCAAGGAATTCAATTGAAAGAAAAGACAGCATTAAAATGATTGGGAATTTAATTTGCTTTTATGTCTTAAATTAAATTTTTTTTGTCAGAGTTAAATATTGTTGCATATTTAAGTCCTTTTTTTTAACTCTCATTTATATTACAAGATTTTGAGAAGTATGCAGAACAGAAATACGTTTTAGATGGAAAAAAATGAAACAATAATATTTTGGATTTTAGACAGTCATGGTTCTAACTTATCAGAGATTATTCACGTCTCTCCTTCCTGGCCTATCATCTATGCATCATATTTAATCCGATAGGTTTAGTTTAGTTTAGTTATATTAACGTCCCGTTTTGAAGCAACACGAGGGCTATTTTGGGACGGACCTCGTAATTTTGAACCACGGTCAGAGGACGAGGACGACACCTGAGATGGCACCCCCCTCTCCAAACTTCCACGCCACACCAACGGGAGAACGTTTGGCCACTACGTATGATTTAGCGCGCAACAGGCCCCATACACGACGGATCTTCAGTGGAATTGGGTTTCTTTACATATATTATGTATGCTAATCCAGAATGAAAACGACACTCTTCTATTTCTTATGGGTTCTACTGACAATGTATGAAACGCCGACAGTCTATAGAATGCCGGGCATTTTTAGGCAAAGAATGAAATATAATAATTATTATATACTTTCCATAGGCATTGTATATAATACCTAGCCATTCTATAGAATGACAAATGCTATTTAGGCAAAGTATGAAAAAAGATCATAAGGCTCTATTATTTACAAGACTCAAGATTCCTCAAAAATGCAACTGTTATTTTGAAAAAATAAAAATGCCATAAAAAATCTTTTATTCAAAATACGTAAAGTAAATTGAAAGTTACACATATTGAAGTTTTTGTCTTTTTTAGTAAAGAAAACAAAATAAAATGTGAACCTACATGTTACATCAAGGAAGGAAATAATTTTATTTTGATTTGCACTTAATTTTATTTCTTACAAAATCGAATGGACGATTTCTTTCATACTTTGCCGCTTTGTCATTTGGGTTTCAATAGAATGCCTAGGAAACGTGCGTGCCTTCCAGTTTTCTGCATTCTATATTCCGGCAACATGTGGATTGATTTGAACTTCCAATTTTCTTTAAAGTATTTTCTGTAAAGCATGGTTCTTTAATGGCATAATTGCGACTCTTTTTATGTTAGTAAATAATATACGTATAAAAAAATTAAAGTAAATTTACCTACGATAAAAAAATCTTCACATGGTGTCATGAAAACTTCAATTCAGCAACAAAATCTCATTAGAAACTTGATATTGTTCTTTTTTGTTAAGTATATATTTTAATTTTATTGTTCATACAAATTAAGCATATAAAATATTTGAAGTCCAAACATACTGGAAAAATGATAATTTATATGTAAGAATGTTTTAAATCACTTATTTTTACTTTAATAATTATATCTTATGATTATAATTACGGCTATTGTAAAATTCAAAATAGATAATTGAATTGCAATGTATTTTATTAACTTAAAAAAAGGAAAATTAAATAAATTTTAGCAAAAATAAAATTATTTTAGACTCAATTTTCAAAATGCATATTTCAAAGTTCGAGTTGCAGACTTCCTGTCTCAAAAATTTTATTTTGATAAATATAATTCTAAAAATGGCTTTTTACGAAAAAAAGTAGCCGAACCTGCCGTAAAGCATCCTGCTATCATTTTGTTAGAGATAAGGAAACACGTTTAATGGTTTGTAACAGGAGCTTATTCACCCACTCACCCCTCTTTGCTTATTCACGCGTAAACGAAATTACCCATATACGATTACAACTATATAGTAATACGCATGCGCTCTGATGATATCGTCAACGTTAAGTACAGAGAAAATTTTCCAAGATTCAGTCAGAGCGCATGCGTACAACGTTTTTTCAACTCTGAGAAGGCAATGCAGGGTAACAAGATACGTAGGCAAATCGCTTTCGCCGAGTTGCGATCAGCGACATCTAGTGTTGGAAGTCGACGTAAAAAACTTTTAGACGACCACGTTAATGATGGTATATCATCTTAACTTTACGTTTTAAAATGTTACAGCTCGGGATTCTTTTTGAATTCTTTTTTTTATTTAAAAGCATATAAATAACGCAATTCGTCATTTGACTCCTTAGATCTCTGCAGATACTTTGCATGCAAATCTAAGCAGACGGCTGTCAAACGCTTGCTGCTCTCTCAGGAATCGGGAATTTCTTCAACACCAGTATGCAGAAATTGATCTCATGGTATGACACGCGCTTCTTATGTTGAGAGGTAGCTGAAAGAGTGATGTACCTCTTTCAATAAATGTTTCCAGTTAAATAATTTTGTGTCTCTTTACTGCCTATGCGAAACTTACTTTCTGGATGAACCAATACTACAAATATACTTGGCAAACAAAGCACTGGGGAAATAATCAGAAAATGTAACTGCTTAAATATTAGGCGTTTAACTAAAATAAGTCAAAGGTATAATTTGTTACTAAGATGCAATGTCACTTTCCTGCCTCGCTAGTCTTATAGTTGGGAAAGGAGTTTTACAGGGGTAAGCATGGAGTGACCGGCAGCGCCCAGGGCTGGACCCCTGACCTTGGCGACGAACTTGGAGACAAATTTGGAGACCTTGGCGACTAATCGAAGATCCCCGTATATGCGATCATTTCCTCGATATCTCCATTAGGAGAGGAGATACTAGAATTGCTAGATATTTCCATGTGACGTAACAACTAGTCGAGCAAGGGTACATAAACGAAGTGCAAATGCCTTCGAGGAACAACTTTGGAGTTTCGTCTGCAGTGCGAGCTGGAAAGCCGGTGAGCTGAGAGCTACTGAAAGTACTGCTACTGTCATTATTAGTTCTTTGCTGACTGAACGTATATCACCCCTCTAGTGGTGATATGCGTTCTGGAATGATAACGCCGCTTTTGTAATTCGAAGCTTCGTCAGGAACTCAAAGGAGCAAATATTCGTTTTTCTCTTTGATTAACAGAATAGCTGTAATTTTCCGAAAAAAGAATAATCGCGGTAAAGCTCCCTTACTGTGATCGCGCCGAAAACTGCGACTGTGATGTCGAAGGGTGATTACAAAAATTTAAAAGAATTTTCCCTGGCACTATCTGTTGACAGTACAAAGAACTAAACATTAAAAAATAAGATAATAACTAAACATAAATTTTTGGGATAATCAGAAAGAGCAATAGCAAAAATATTTGTCACTCAAAAAATCGTGGATTATACATCCTTACCATATTTTGGTGAAATCAGAGCGAATGGGTGCATGCGCAAAAGCGCGAAGGGTTTCAGTATCTGAAACACAGATAGCAATCGCAATTTTTCAAATTGTATAATTGCTTGCGAATAAAGTATATTTTTATGTAATGTTGTGGGTCTGAAATAATATAACTTATCAGATAAAAAAAACATTATCTCTGTAGAAGGAAAGCAAAAGAAGCCAGGTTCGTCTGCTGGATAGGTCGCTAGCTTTTTTTGACAGTATAATGTAGAGCTAGATTGGCGTAGTGGTTAAAGAAAATCTTAACACGTTGTTACCATTGCTTCAACCAACTTATTGTCAAAAGAATTTCCTGGAATGGGTATAAATCATCATAATTTTTTGTATGTTCTTTTTATCTTCAGTAGAAAATAATTTTTTAAAAATTAAAATTTAAAACATTATCCATAATAGATCATAGGAATATTACTTCTACTTTCATCAATAGTAAATGTAAATATAAACATGGACACGTGCGAAAATCTTGGTTGAGGCAAAAACTACAGCTTCAATCCTCTTGAAGGGTGCATGATTTATGTTTATTTATCAGGAAACGAATCACTCTGATTTCAATGCAAAATTATTAAAATTTTAATCGCAGCTCAATGTCTCTTGGAATATGACAAAACTTCTCGGAAGGACTTTTCGTACAAGAAGAAAAAAGAAATCTGACTTTGCCTTAAAATCTGAAAATGATTACTCAGCTACTGAAAAGTTCAATTCTTTGTGCAAATGGATGGCAGAAAAAGGCTATAAATCTAAGAAAAAACTAAGACCCAAAAATTTCCTAAGTATACCCTTATATTTAAGTACTATTTATATTTAACATTTATACATGTAACATTAAAAACACCAAACGATAAATGAGCATTCACCTTAAACTTTCTCGATTTTTATTGTTACAATAACAGAAAAAGTGCAATATAAAAATTCTTGATTTCTTCTCGATGTATTTATACGTGAATGGAATTTTATAATTGGTCAGGGACAAGTATATATCAATAGATATACCAATAAAAATTATAAATCTTCCATTAGATTGACAGCAGATGCAACCGAGCATAAATATTGGCATGATATATCATTTGTCTATTAGTGTGGCAGAAGTATTTCGACTTTGTAAAGATGATGAAAAGGTTACATGTTTTGCTTCCTAATGTTACTGTATTTGATACATTTGTAACATATTTTTGCTGCTGTCTTGCTAATGAGAAAGCAATCTGAAAATATAATACCACTGCAAATTTTTAGCGATATTTCATATGATTCTAAAAAGAAATATTTATATGGGCATTTTTCTTTTAAGCAGCAACATAAATAGCAATAATCATAATTAGATTTTTAAATAAATATTTTTTTTATTTTTATACCATCTAATTTTTATATTTATTTATTTTTTGAAATTCATATCAATTGTGAAAAGTGTCAGAGTGAGTTAATATCATTTAATGCAAATTAAATCTTATTCCATTTTATAATTAAACAGACTTGAGCTTTATAGGTATAAAGCATAATTTTATTTGGAGTAACAGTGTCGTAGCTAAAGAGCAGGGCAGTCTTCTCTGGGTGGCACTTCGATAGGAGCAGCAAAAGAATTTGATAACTGAGAAGAGCAGCTGCTCTAACTCGATCATTGTGCACATAAAAAAATAACTAATTTAATTTGTAGTTTTTGCCTTCTGTCGATGGCAGGCTAGTGGTGGACGTGCAATTTCACTTCCTATCTGCAAAAATTGAGGGAGTGATACCATGAATTGTGTTACTAATAAAATGTTTTTTCTTGAGTTTTAATTATTTTGAGTTTATGTGCTCTATATAACTTGTAAAGAAAGGGCAACATGTTGCAAGTTAACCTGAGAGAATGCGCACCTCCTTAGGGAACACTAAGATGCGCGGGGGTCATAGAATGACCCCAAACTAAAATTCAACCCTGCTTTGTTAAAATCATTATATTTTTAGTTTGAAAAATAACGTTTTCGACTTTTAGACATTAAGAATACAGTGCTTAACACGAGTCAAATCTACTCCATTATTATCCACAAATAAAACACGGATTTCTAGAGGTTCATTTTTCATGCATCTCTTTCATGTGAAAAGTGTGGTGCTCATTTCTCAATAAATGTATTTACTCACTCTAGAATTAAATGTATCATGTTATCGTTGGTGAATAACTCCTAACTTTTCACAAGGCTTGTCACATCTTTCGCTGGTCCTTTTGTTCCAGGTAAACATGACACAATATTATGACAACGAATATTCTGCCTAAATTTAGTTTTTCTCTCCTCAAAGCCCTCTTTCGATGAAAACAATTCCAAGTTATTCACATCTTCATTTCCAGAATCTCCGTCCTCTTCCGGTTTCGTCTCATGTTGGCAGAAACTCTCATGATCTGAAAAAATCTGTTCTAAAACATCCTCAGGTCCATTGTCTTCAATGTCAAAGTCTGGATCTTCATCAGTTTCAACTTCAGCTAGAAGTTTGCGTAAAGCATCCATTTTTTTTCGTATGGAGTCGGCATTTTGAGAAACGGTTAAATACTTCAATTCGGCAAGGAAAATAACGATCTGACCGTATCAGCTATGTTTAATAACTAGTCTGTGGAACAAATGGAAAGACGCGCGAGGTCATTTAATGACCCCAGTAACTGATCAAACATGTATTAGGGGGACGAAAAATTCCGGAAATACTTTCTAAATACTCAGAAAAGGCAGAGCGTGGTGACTAACTCGGCTACTGATAAGAAAGGAATGAACAGGTGGCTAGTTTTCTAGGAATCTGAGTTTTCTGAGGGCTTGGGGTCATGAAAGGACCCCTGCGTGTCCTCCTGGGTTAACCTAAGCCAATGAAAGTTGCAGTAAAGAGCTATAGATAACCATTGCACCTTAATAGTTAGAGTTGCATTTTCAGACATATTGTAGCTTCTGAGTTATCACACTTTTCACTTACAATCCTTACTCTTGTGAATATAGATTTGCTTTACTGCAGCTGAACAATAAAACTCATGAAACTGTAAGGTTAAAATAAAGACACATGTAGGATGTTTATCTTTATAAAATAAAATAAATGGTACATCCTTTTTAAATTAATTTTTGTCAATATTTATCGTTCTTTTTTTTTTTTTTTTTTTTTTTTTGGTATTCAAATTTCAGTTTCTTGAAAATATTTTCTTCAGTGAAAAAACATTTAAAATCCCTTTTCAACTATTTCTGGAAGGGAAGAAGTTTTTTTTTTTTTTTTTCCTTGCTTTCTTGACAGCTTTTTTCCCCCTAGACAACTGTGCAGCAGAACGAATGTATTTTAATTCCTGCATGAATGAATGAACTGATTTTATTACTGCATGTGTGCAGCAGCAGAAAATGATACTGGGTTAAACTAACTCTTTTAAGAAATTTTCTCTGTCTACAGTGGGAGGTATACCATATTTCCCTGCATCTTCCTCAAATATTGAATGCTCTAAAAGGAATCCTATTAGATTATTGATGGATTTAGATTTCATTTGCAAACTTAAATAAATTATTGATCATATTTATACTCTGAAAAATGTTGGAGATACTGTAGTGCCTATGTACAAGCTGCCCCTGATTTCTTCTAATGTACCTCCCACTTATCAGCTTACCACTCAAATTACAGCTGACCATGATTTCCTCCCGCCATTGAATTTTTTGGACTACTTTACTGACTGCCCTTATACTGTTCCATGGGCAGAAATATGCGCCATTACTTTAATGGTCCAAACTTTGCATTCTGTGCCTAAGCAACGTTATTTCTAGGGCCATTTTGAATTGAGCTGCTCAAAAGGAAATGGTCTGTGTGACCCCTCATTGTACATGCCAGGAAAAAAAGTATAAGAAAATAATCTTCATTAAAAAAATGTTGAAGCATTTCAACTTGCAGTTTTTATTGAAAAGCTAGCTGATATATCCTGCCTTGCCCGGGATTAAATTAATTTCATGCCTAATATTTTTTTATTCGAAAACTACTTTTCTTTAAAATATTATTACACCCAAAATCATTTTATCGTCTGAAACATTTTTTAATTAAATGATATTATCAATTCAACCAAAAGATTCCACAAACAATCAAGTCAAACATAAAGCTATTTTTCTCCATGTTTAATTACATAGGCAATTAATTAAATAACTTTTTTGTTATATGAAATTAATCCAAATCAATAGTTGTTCCTGATATAATGTGCTTAATTTTTGACTCGACTAGAAATGATTAAATGCCTTTAATGTACATTTTATATTTTTCGTATTTTTAGAGTATTATTTTATTTCATTAACTGTTCCTTAAATTTTCTCAAGCAATGCCACATGAAAAATATATAAGATAATTTGCTGAGTCATGGTGATTTATTTAGAGCTCCATAAAGAAATCAACAATCTGTATTTGATTAAAATTGTTTATTTTTTTAGTTTATAAATATTGCTATTTATGTTCTGTTATATTTTACAGATACTGGTAGAGGTCTAATGGCAGAAGAAAAAATACATTCTGATGATGTCATAATTTCTATTCCTCAAAACTTGCTCATAACTTCCGAGTCAGTTTTAAAATCAGAACTTGGAGTATTTTTTAAACAGTATGTTTTTTTTTCCTTCATAATTTCTTGTTTATATATGTTTTTTATACTAAACATAAAATGCTAAAAAATTTTGGTATTCATTACATAAAAAATAAAGTTCTTTATCATTTTCAGTTTAAATTTGTGTGTAAATTTACACTGGATTTAAATTATAATTTTGTTTTGCATCTAAATGTAGCTTTATGTTGATTTTTGTTACAAATCACATACAGAACAGTTTATATATTTATATATCCATGAAGTGGTAATTCCCAATTGTCTTTATATTTATAGCTGAAATAAATAAAATGAACTAGCATCAATAAAACTATTTTGGCATTTTTTTGTTAATAGTTGAGCATATATTAATGAAAATGGACCTGCAAAGAAACTTAATTATTGAATACTGCTAAAAAAAAAAAAAAATGGTGGAGTATCATTCAGTAACATAGCATATAGATTTTCAATAGTTTTATAACTGTATATCAAAGCAATGCATAATATTAAGCATAATGAAGTTTCAAAGCATTCATTTTCCAAATATAAAGCTAACTTTTTTTTACAAATTCCAAATTAAAATATCTGTAGTATTTAAATTAAGCAAAAGTTACAGTAATGTGTAAGATTATTCATGCTGAAACCATAATTACTTTATCATATGAATTTGTACATTTATTTAATTGACAAATAAATAATCAGTGATGTAACCATAGGATGTCAGGAATCGCAAAATGCCGGGTACCCATTACCCTTTGGGGGGGTCCCAACACAAGATGTTGCAGTTACTTAGGTACATTGATTTGGATTTTGAAGGAGTGCATATTAAAACGTATTTTGAAGAAATAATAGTTACTTTTTGTGAAATTGAAGCTCAAAATAAGCCATTTTTAATTATTTCTAAAATATTGTTATTTCTAAAAATTCAAATAAAAATGTAAAAAAAATAATGAATTGGGATTTCTGGATCCTTCTAAATTATAGGATCTTTTAAAATCACTCCAGTTTAACAGTATTACAAAGAGTGATTAAGTATCTCGAAAAATGAAGTTTTATAAATATTGGTATAGGTAAGTTTGATTTTCTAAGAGATCCACCCTAAATATTTTTTGGGGATCTCATACTGTCTAGCTATGCCACTGAAATGAATACACATGAAAAGCTTTTTAAAAGTATTCTTACAGAATAGAATTGTAAAAGAAACTTTTTCATACTGCATTAGTTACTTGCAACAATATGTGTGACAGTTATATTTTAATTTTGTGATATGCAAGTTTCAGTTGCATGTGTTTTCAAATATGTTTCAAGTAAAGTAAGATTTAATAGATCTACCCTAAATATTTTTTGGGATCCCATACTGTCTAGTTATGCCACTGAAATGAATACACATGAAAAGCTTTTTAAAAGTATTCTTATAGAATAGAATTGTAAAAGAAACTTTTTCATACTTCATTAGTTACTTGCAACAATATATGTGACAGTTATATTTTAATATTGTGATATGCAAGTTTCAGTTGCATGTGTTTTCAAATATGTTTCAAGTAAAGTAAGATTTAATAAAATGGAAATGTTCCATTGGAGCATCTTCCCTTCCTCATCTATTTCAGGATTTTCTTCTCTTAAAAATCTTTTACTCTTTTTTTAACATTTACTCTTTTTTTATTCTGAATTAAAATATTTCAGAAGAAAATTAACAAGATTCATTACTTTCGAAGTATATTTTGTAATTAAATTGTTTTGTAACTCAGTGTAAACTTGATTTTATTTTAAAAAAGGTTTCTTCATAATATCTATATTGTATCATAAAAAAAAATAATTTTTATTTTCTAGGTATTGTCCAAGTGCATCAGGCCATCAGATCCTAAGTGTGTTTCTGATGTTTGAAAGAGCTAAAGAGAAAGCATCAGATTGGTATCATTACATTGAGTCTGTGCCAGTGTCATATAACATACCAGCATTTTATGGACCTCAGTGCTTGTCTGTGATACCTCCACTCATTTATGAACAAACTCTGCAGCAAATAGAGACAGTAAAGGATTCATATGAGCAACTAAATGTGATTTTAAATCATTTAGAACATTCATTTCCTTTCATGCATGGGCATGGGAATTTTGATGTGTATAAATGGGCTTGGTGTACTGTCAATACAAGATGTGTTTTTATTGAATGCTTTAAAAGTAACTGTGCAGGAAAGTCTTGTTTGTTTCATCTGGCTTTGGCACCATTTTTGGATTTATTAAATCACAGTGCTGATGTACAGGTAAAAAATATTTTTCAGCTTTCAGTATAAAGGTATGCATCAAAGTCCATTTTGTAATTATACCAAAAATGCTATTCATCACAATTATGACAACTTCAAGTCCCATGTGCTACATTTAAGGAGAGATGAGTAGATCTTTAGACAAGCAATGTAACCACTTAACAGTTTTGCCCAAACACCATTCGAGCGCTGCGAAAGGGGACTTCCCTGATTTGCCTGAACGCCGCTCAGACATATAATTTTTCTAAGCCAATCCACTGATTTTCCTGGCCTTTTCACTTTCTTTACTTTGCAATGCTTCTAATAAATGGCTCTAGCAATCTAATTAATGTTGGATAGCAAAACAAGTATAAACCAGTTTTTAGGTCCCTTTTTCCTCTGGAATTAAATATTAATAAAATCAATACTTGTAACTGATTTGAACTTATAAAATCAATTTGAATACAAAATTGCTTAGAAAAAATGTGCTTATTTTTGGACATAGTATGGCAGAAAAAAGAAACTGGTAAGTTGTTAAAACACTTTCAAGGGTGGTGGTTTCTCATCAAAACCAACATTTTAATAACTTTTTTTTTTTTAGCCGGGTAGTACTCTTTGATGATTTATTAGAAAAAAATGCATTTTTAGTATCTAATAAAGACAACAGATGGCAGCAGCAATTCTTTTTTCCCCTTATGGATTTATACAGCCATTAGCATCATTTTCAAGATGAAAAATAAATTGCTTGTGCCCTTGAAAGGGTTAACAAGAAGTAATCAAAGTTTCAAATCCTTAACGTGCTGAGGTTACCATTTTAATGATTGATAGCATATAATGATTGAAACCAGTTTTTAGTTGTTTAGCTCATCTGACCCTCCAATCTTAGAGAGCTAAGTGGCAAAGCAGTTGGGAAGTGGGATAGAGATGCCCCTCATGGCATTTTGGGGTGGAAGGTATTGTGAAGACAAAGTATTTGTGTGCTTTTTTTGGCTTTAAAATAAAATATGATGGATGGGAGAGAAAAAAAAGTGATATGCCCTCAGACACTATTTCCTCTTATTGTGCCATTGCTAAGCAAACATTTGTGTTTTGCATTTAATCTAACAAGATACAAATTAAAATTCTTAAGTGAATGTTGGTCTGACTTCTCTTATTCAAATTAACTTTAGTAAAGAAACTTAAGGAATATTGTATACACGATGCAGTCGTGAATAAATATTTTTACATTTTGCTACAGTCTGTATACTTAATACAAAATTGTGATAAAAAATTATTGAAATAGCATATTTATGATATATTCATGCATCAAGCTGAAGTTTTATTTAACACATGCATTTGTGCTAGTTATAGCAGGATATATCCATCTAAAATGTTTAATTGTATGCTATAGATAATCAGCAAACACTAAAAACATAATTTATGACCAAGTATATTTTTAGTATTTTGTATATTCTTTGAAAATGTAATTTCAAACATTTTAGTCAAAGATTTGAAATAATATTTAATATACTAGTATTCATCATTGACTTAACATAATTTTTGTCTTAAAGGAAATATTCATCATGAAAGTTCTAGAACTTTTCTTATCATGTATTGTTGCTGATCACTATCAATATATGTATGTGTTTCTAATTATAACTTTGTATAACATCATCATTATTTTCAATTATTCAGTAAATAATCTTTTATCTTCCTAGGTTCAGGCAGGTTTTAATCAGGAGAACAAACATTATGAAATAATAAGCCTATGTGATTTCAAAAAATATTCTCAAGTTTTTATAAATTATGGCTCGCATGACAATCGTATGTTGCTCCTTGAATATGGTTTTGTTGTTCCCAATAATTATAATGACAGCATATCTTTTACAATTGGTAAGTACAAGTTCTATATCAATATTTACTGTATTTTTGAGCAGTTTCTTTCTGCACTTAGCTAGTAGTTTCTTTTTTAGTACAGTTTCTTTTATGTAGTATCTACAGTAATGAACAGCTGAGATATTTTACCAGACTAGAATGCAATAAGAAAAGCTTGTTACAAAGGAACTTGATTTGCCAACTGATTTAACAAGAAAATAATGGCAGTAACAAAAGATTCAGATCGATGCCATTTATTAAATTTCCTTTTTATTTATCAGCACAATTGGAAAAAGATTGTTTGACAAAATACCAATTCATATGGAGACAGGAATCAAATTAGTCATTAACCATCTCCCCCTTAAGGCTCTTGACACAAGTGCATGAATTTCAGTGTCATGAAAACTTGACTGTTCATGTAACTGTCAGTCATCTGACATATGCCACACTCTTCAACACTATTAAGTAAAAATAATTTATAAAGTTATGTACATCAGAATCATTTCATTGAACTTTTCTAAATACATTCAGTTAACTTAATCTCTAAACCTTTATCATTACTTTATGGCTCACTGACCTATTCTATTTCCCTACATTTGGTATCTCAGATAAAAATTTTAAAATTCTAGGTGTTTAATATTTGTGTACTAATTGAGCAGATTGTAATCTGTAAAGACATTTTCATAAATTCAGTGAAGTATTTCAGTCTGATAGAAAAAGGAGTAGCTTAGTTTCTGTTACTCCTTTACTGTCTACTTTCTACCCTCTGTGATTCATTGGAATTTAATCAATGAACATTGTCAATTTTTAAATGCTACCCTGCATTCATTTGCCTTTCTCTAAATTTATGATGTAACATACTTATGGTTAGACATTGCATGGAACACAAGTTCTATGTAGCAAATATCCATCAATACTTGCTATCCTTTTGTTCCACCCATTAAATTATGAAACACAAATTTAAAAAAGTCAATACTCAGAGTTTATTTTTATTCTATAACTATATACCTTTTCTTTTTATAGATGATATTATTGCTGCTTACAAACATTGTCAGTTTTCTTCACACTCCCTTAATTCGAAATTGCAGTTCATTTTACAGAATAACCTCAACAAGTAAGATATTAAATCCTTTTTATTTTTGTGTTAACAGTTTTTTAAGAGTTATCTTTAAAAAATCAGAATCGAATGTTAACCATGGTCGAAAAAATGGAGGTTGTGAAAAATCAGAGGCTTTGAAGAATAATATTTGTCCAAGTATACTTAGGGAAAAAATGATGATTTGAATTTTTAAAAATTATTTTTGACTAAATGAAGAGAGGTCCTGTTTTATCTCAACCAATTTTGGGTTTTGGTGGTTAATTTGTTATGCAGTCACGACCAAACGTTCGATTTTCTTCGAATTTGGCTTGAATATTCCTTGAAGTCATTAAAAATGACATATGTGTAAGTTTTTATTTTTCGATTACATTTCAAGATGGTGGCCATTTTAATGGTTCTGTTTCATGCAATGGTCAGCTTCCTTGAGAAATCAAAAAGTGCAATTCTTGAAGATAACAGATTTCAGTTCCAAATCTTATTCAGAAGTTCTTGAATAGAAAAGAACTAGTGGTGCACAAATCCCCGATTGGTAGGCACTCTGTATAACTTTTCTCTATAAAGCTTACTTTATTCTTGCAACAGAATTATATAATTACTATATAAACATATGTGTGTACTTTTTGTACAAAGGAAATACCCAATATTTTACTTTTTATTCAGCTATAATTAAATTTTTTTTTCAATTATAGGAATTTAATGTGTTCCTGTGATGGCCCAAGTTGGAATTTGAAAATCATTCTCAAAATTTTAACAACAGATTATCCTGTCAAGTAATTATCAAACAATTCTTATTAACAAAGAATAGCAATAACATATATTTCAGATATTAATCTTCAGTGTTCTGTCGGCTCCGCTAAAGGGACATTGAGTTGTATGCATACAAAATCTTTATGAACGATTTTTTATTCAAACAATTTACATTTTTTTTATTCAACTTAGAATTTTACTAAGATCATTACTACTTCTTTCGATTGTTAAAAGTAATTCTGTAGCCTTTTATTCCCCTGACTGAGAATTTTTTTAAATCACTATTTAGATTAAACATTTGTAAACATGTACAAATACTGTTGGACCAAATGAATTTATATGTAAAGCTTTATTAGTATAATATGATCCAATTCTATAAAAGTACTAAGTGAGCATTTTAGCTTGCAAAAATCGTAGGATGCATCAGAAAATAGATTTACTTCCTACCCGCAGAAATGCAGGAAAGTAGTCAGAAGGTTAATGAATTTAAAATGTTCATGGACACCTAGTTTATGTTATTTGCTGGGACACTTAAGCTGCTTGAATAGCATTTTGTGTACAAAAATATGCGTCGTACGCCACTTTGCGTCTCAGCTTGTTGCGAACTTGGACAGGATATCATGCTTTGACCTAGCAAGTAGTGCGGCATATGCCTCTTTGTCCACAAACGTGTTAATCTGTGAATGCAACATGCAAAGTACAATATGCATCCAATTAGCATTCAAAAAACTAAAGGTTAAAAGTGTTATTGTATAACAATTATAAGGCTAGAAAACAGTTTAATTGTGCACAGAGATAATATTACCAGATTTTGCCCCACTATTTATATAATAAACCGATCAATTAAAAATAAATTACAGTCGTTTACAGCAATCTAAATTTCTTCAAATTCAATACTCAGCCATTGTTTATTAATAATTGAAATAATTATAAGCTTTTATAGTTAAGTTATGTTATGCAAATTTCTCTTATTTTTTTGTTTAATATCAAAAATATTTGATACTAGAGTGAAAATGTAGTATTGGTTTAATTTTAATAATTATTTTCTTTTTGCTTCTTGCAGACTCCAAAAGCTGAATATTGACAATTTCTTACAGCTGGAATCGGACAATGATAATTTTAAAAAAATATGCAAATACCTCTTCAGTACAAAACTTAAAGAGCTTTCTTATTATCCAAATTTTACAAATGAATATTCTGATCTCCAAGAACAAATTTTTCAACTTCTTGTTATAATTCAAGATATTTTAATAAAAGCTATGAGATGACTACTGTTTGTGCATGTATGTATAGCTTTAAAGATTATTTTACTTTGAAACACATTAAAACAAAGATAATGAAATAGAGATAAAAACGCTTATACTTTTATTAAATAATTACAACATATTACACATCACAGACTAAAGAATAAACTAAAACATTGAACTTAACAACAAAAATAATAACAGGAAGAAACTCTTTTCATAAAAATAAATACATGTTTCAAAGAAGATCTTGTTCAGTTGATAATAAATTTAGTATTTTTCAATGTCTTGTAGAAGACCTAGTCAATAGTCATTTTTAAAAGAGTTCAGCAAAACTTAGCTAGAATTTTAATAATCAACAGACAACTCAACAACAGATAAGTTATGGCTTAAGAACATGTTGTTTGAACACTACTTGGTGATCACTGAATTGTAAGATTTTTTATTTAAAGTTTTGCTTTCCAAAAGAAATATTGTTGCTTAACACGTAACACTACCTATCTCCACTTTTTGAAACTTCAAAGAGGAAGAAAATACTCAATGTTTTGCAACCACTAATGGATTTTTCGGAATTATTTTAACATCCGATATAAACACAAGACCGTATGTTCCTACTAGATATGAAAACAAATTCAAAAATGGCCATTATTGGTTGCGAAAAATTGAGTATTTTCGTCCTCTTTGAAATTTCAAAAAATTGAGATAGGTGGTGTTGCTTGTTAAACAACGATATATTGAAAGGTCAGAGGTGTTTTAAAGATAGTTCTATATGAAAAATACAATAATTTTAAACATAGTAATAATACTTTGATACTGAACTACCCTCAAGCAGGATACTTTGTTTTTCAATCCAAACTGCATATCCAGAAAAAGTACATCTCGATAATGCAGTATTTAAGATACTACAAACATTTGAACACACAACACTACATATAATTAAATAATATGCAACAATCATGAGACAAAAATAGTTTAAATATGCTTCTGTTTTTCAGCCTTCTCTTATACATGTCAGTATCTCACATGAACAAACATAGCTTAATTACCCAAATAAAGCCCTTTTCACAAACAAAAAATAATAAACTAACAAAAAAATGCACACTTGAAACTCATTCGTAGATTTCAACTATGTTATCGGCGATTAGAATCGGAATTTGCAGAACGCATTTCACGGGCAGCTCGGTTCCATCTATAAGCACGTCCTGCAAAGAAGGAAGTTTTAATGAGAAACAAATATAAATATTAAAAATTCAACATGTTAATCACCACAATACCAAAAATTGTTTAAATCGGCTCGCCCACAAGAAACAACCAATTCATTATGCATGCACAATCATGAAAATACAGTAGAAGCTCAACTAACCGGCATGCTCGGGAAACTCCGATTTCCGGATACCTGAAAAGTCCGGATAGTTGAGTGTGACCAGAAAAATGGGAGGGGGGTATATTGTAGACTTTTTTTTTTATGGCCAAATAATTTGTTTTTGTCATTTTTAAATGTGCATTAAATATAATTTTTAAGAATACTTCTGTATCTTCCGTAACATTGTATTTACAAAATATATTATGAAGATTTTAATTTAACATTGATGATTTTAAAAAATATATATGATCTGTAGCCGAATTTTTATCGTAAATATATAGATTGTAAAAATATAAACTTATAAAAATAGCCGACAAAACTGAAAAATATTCTACTCAGAAAGCATAATAAAACTCTTTTAAGTGATCATAAACAAATCCCAAGATTGAATATCAAAACTAATTATCTTTTAGAAGATCGCAAGGGTTATTGCACAGTACAAATTGTTTGATGGTAATATGACGTCATCTGACGAATGACTAATCAGATTTTCTTTCTGTACTTTCCAGTGTGCGGGATGGCATCGGAAATATGAAATCGCCCAGAAAGGGTGAATAAAAGTGCATACTCTTTCTCTGTGAATCAGTACTTGGTTGTAAGGACTGGTGTGTTTTTGCCGTGAGGCCTTCACAGTCCGAAATGTTTCTCATCTGTATATATTTCCTTGGCAAATAAATATGTTTGTCATCAGTAATATGTTTTGTTGCCTTCAGAGGTCTTCCACCAACAACGAATATGTCTTTAAGATCTCCGCTGACGCTATTAATGGTTGCTCTGTTGACCCTTCAACGCCATTTCCATCAAAAAAAGGCTAACAGCAAGGGTTATTCATGTTACCAATTCCTCCTCCCGTACTGCGGTATTGTGAATCGAAATCAACATCTGCGTATTTGAGAGGTAAATAAATAGGCGAAAAGAAAGAGACTTCAATACCACCCAGAACCTCCCCACACCCTTCCATGATTATTTTTTTTCTTCTACCGATTCTGCCTTTACCTTTTTTTTTTTTTTTTTTTAATGTCGATTTCGTTTTAGGTCTTATTATTTTTTCGCTTAAAGGTGAGGACCTTTTTTTTTTTTAGACTACTTTTACTTGGAACCCCCCCATAAAGCGAGTCTGTGTATATTGTTTTTTTTTCTCCTTCTACGCCCCTCTATGCGGAGTTTAACGCTATATCTGAAATAAATTGTCCTCGAATGGAACGGGGCGCGCAGATGTAAAACTTTTAGAAAAACTCATTTTCTAATTTTTCCGGTTAGTTGAGCTTTCCGGATACTTGAATGCTGGATAATCGAGAGTTTACTGTATTGGCATAATTATTTTTTTGACAAAAACTGTCAAAAATAAAGTTTTTGAACATAGTCAAGAAAACAAATTTGTCTCATGCAGCCTCCTAAATCAAAATTGGCAGCCTTCATGTAGGCCAACCAGCTTATTTTATTTGGTAGGTCACGTTTTGCCTCTAAGTATTATATGACCAGTGTGAATCATTGCCGAGCTAAGGATAAACAAGCAAAAGATTTCACATAAAGCATGTGTAATTCATACGGCACAAACAAATACACTACCTGTGAGACACACTTGCTTCATGTGGCAATTAATGTGTTAAGTGTAAAAAACATGCAGTATGCAAATATTGAAAAAGAAGAGTAATAGATAAAGCAATCCTTTTATTTTTGAATGCAGCAAGATTGTCAAAAAAATGTACTGCAATCTCATAACTACTAATTTTGTAAACAATAATAAACCAAATAAAATAATTTTACAAGATCCATGTGTACTAAATTTGTCTAAGAAGTCGGGAATAATTATATCATCCAAGGTGCTTAAAAAGTACACTTTCCATTGATTCCAAACATAAACATTTAATATAAGCATAAAATATTAACATTAAATAAATAAAATGAATGAATTAGAGGTATAATTTTTTCTTTAAAACATTAGAACACAAGTGAATAATAAATCCAATTTTTTTAACATAATGTAATATCTTTTGTCAGACTTCAATAATGCAGATCTCAGAGCTGGCATAAATGTATTGAAACATAATTTTAAAAAAAACTATCAAATGAATGCATGCGCTTTCACATTTCAAAAGAAACTGAAATATAGATCTACCAACCCGTTCGCATGTAATTAAGTGAAGTAAACATTCGAAACATAAATGATGCTGGAACAGTAATAGTGTCTTTAGTCTCCTCCAGCATTATTTCATTACGTCTGATGAGCTGAAAAATAAATTTATCATTTTCAAATCCTAAATATACAATGAAAAAAGAATATCTCTAACTTACAGAAGTACAAAACCATATGATTCAATAAAAATTATTTATTCATGCAGAAATAAAATAAATATATGCGAATTTGATTGAGCTGAAGATGTATATGAGAAAATATTAATGTAGAAATGACTAATCATTCGTTACTAATTAATTCAACATGCACTGGCTTACAGTAGGACATTCAAACAAAGTTTTGTTAAATTACCATTTCCTAATACTTTTTACAATTTCCTCTATTTATACCTTTGACTGTATTTAATAGATTATTATTACTATTCGTAGTAAAAAAAAAAACACCAGTGACGCTGCCAAAATTATCAGGTTATGTCAAAATTGCTTAATATGAGGAAACCAAATAGCTCATAATGAAAACTATGTTTATAAAAGATAAATTCTTTTAATACAGTAAAGTAGTGTAATGATGTTTTTCAAAAGCAATAGTGTTATGCTATTTTTCACCTTTTCTTACCCCAAACTGTTAATTTTAATATTGTTTTAGTAATCAGTATGACAATCAATTTCCGAATTCAATCCTTATATTAATTCTAGTTTTTCTTACAAGACTTTCAAGGCTATGTAAATGCATTGTTAGAATTCTAAATGCTTTCTTTTTAATTCCCAATTCGGATTTCCACCAAAAAATAGGAATAATAAGAGGTTCTTCATAGATTTTTATTAGCTGGGATCTCAAATGTTTTTTTTTTTTTTTGAAAATATTATGAAACCATCTTTTAAAATTTAAAAAAGAAATTTTAGAATAACAATTATCTAATCAACATAAAAGTTGGTAGCTTTACCTGTCACAATATTAATCAATCCTTTATGGTTCAATTACTTACATTGCATTTAATATAGCAACTCAATCCTATGTTGTACTAATTTTTGCAATCATTCAATACATTGGAAAATGTAAAAATAAGATCTATTATACATAATGGGATATACAATAAAATTTTCAACACACACATGCAAAACTTATAAATAATAATGTAGCATACAAATAATTAATGCTACATAAAAGAATAAATAAATCAGCAAATGTTTACCTCTCTGGCTTTTTCTTCATCAAAGAACGGTTCTTCTCTAGTTGGTGCCCATAATTTAATGTCATAATCAATGCCACTAGATGCAAGAACTGAAAAAAAATTCATTGTAATTAAATTTATGAATGTAGAAATTATTTTTCAATTTACATAGAAGATTCTTCAAATAAAATATCTATAAAAAGTGCTTGCACTGTAAATTGCTCCTTTTTCAAACCAGTTTTTATAAAATCCTTTGAGTAACTAATTCAGAGACTAATATTACAATAATTAATTTACTTATCTCTAGATAGGATAGTTGTAAACAAAACATTAAAAGAAGCTATGCATTCAAAACCATATGAGTTCAAATGGAGTAGTTTTGTGCAACAACTTTCAAATAGAACAAAGGGTGTACAAGAGTAACAACAGACATTATAACTTTCATGATATATTACGTTAAATTAATTTCTGTTTTTAATCATTAAAATTCAACCATCCTATATATTATGAGGCCAAATGTTATGAAATTAATTTTTCTCATTGCTAATCAGAAATAAAAAAATAACTACAAAATATTTACTTGGATCAAACGGGTGTGGCTGTAAGCAGTTAACGACATGATGATCTGCTTCCATTAACATCACTAATTCAGTAGTGTGGCGATCCCAGATAAAAATGTGACCACAATCTGATCCACTCATTATAAAATTATCACCCCAAAATGTAGATTCTTTAATCTGAAATGCAGAATGAAACAGTTTTTTTAAAAAAATTCACTTGATAACTGTTTTAAAAAAAGTGTAAAAAAATTTTAATATAAGAAGCAAAACAAAATGCCAGAAGATATGTTTAATATTAGCAAGCGTTGTGGATTTAAAATCTAATTTATAAAATGCATATAAAATACTTTTAAAGTTAGTAAATTACAGCAAAAAATATCACACAGGGACATTTTAAAGCTCAAACCTCATTAAGATCGTAGCTGTTTAATATAAATAATCAATAATACAGACTAAAATTTTAATCTATGCTTCAAATTTACAATTCAGTGATGCTAATATTTTGTTTAACCCGTTAATGCACAGCATCCTATTTATAGGAAACATTCATAATTACATTTTATTTCCATGGCTGTACTAAACACATGGCTGGGATGTCCATTGTTTCTTTTTTGCTTTATCTAACATGCTAATTTGTATTTCCAAACTCCTAAACAAATTTCAGCTGTCATATACCACCAGTCAGCCAGAGTTTGAGGTCAAAGTGTTATCATGGTGAAATATTTTGTTTTTTCCTTTGATTTATTTTCGAGATAATGCAAGAAATTGGAAAGTAATATTTTTGATATTTTACAAATCTTTTAATATATACATCTATGAAAAAGTTCTTTAAATGATTTTCTACCAATTTTTCAATAATTTTTCTGAAAAAAATTTTGGGGAGGGGATTTAATTCTACTTCATAGGTATCTCAATCTTGATGTTTTTAACTTAATTCAAAAGAAAATTACTGAAATCTATACTTTAAGTTGGACATTAATGGGTTAAGATTTTCTTAGTAAAAGTAGGGTAACAAGGTAATTAGACCTTCTCAACATATAAAAGAAAACAGTACATTTGCTCTCAGTATTATCATTGAATCATATTGACATTTAATAAATTATGGTGATCTTCAGGACACTCTGGAAATGCATCATTCAATGGTTTCTACAAGAAAAAGAAATTTTTCATCTGTTCATCTAAATAAAATAAACCACAACAAAGATGTTTCTGTTTAAAAGCTTTTCAAGGGAAATCAGAATAAACAAAACTTATAGTGAAGCATTATCTGTGCAATCCAGAGTCATTAGAACTGAATGAGTAATTAGTATCAATAACAAAGAATTCCCTACAGCTAGAATATTTTTATTTATTTTATTTTTCATTTCTATTTTTGGGACAATGCTTTTTGCTGAATTCAGATAGCATGAATTTGAGTTTTATACAATTTATTACCATGCACCAACAAGATTTTGGGTAGATATTTGGTGGAACCGACAAAAACGTATGAATAACAAATAAAGATCTGAAAATTTTTTCAAGCTAATGGCAACTGGAATGCCTACAATGTAAAAGCAAGGAGAAAATTTAATCCCACTTTTATTTCTAACTGAACTAAATTTGACATATTATTTTACATTAATAATATGCTAGCAAATAAACTGAATCCCTATTTACAAATTGTTTTGAAAATTAAGTAGATACATTGCCCGCTTTTCTGAAACCTGCTTTCCACAGCTATGTTTTTAATTGATCATTTAAATAAACAGCATCAATATTAAAAATTACAACATGAAAGATTTTGCTCTTAGATTTTTGTTTAAGTCGAGTGTTTTCATTCGTGTGCACATTAACCCATCAGTATTGGAAAAATTCTTGATGGTGGATTCAATTGATCAAATGCAGGAACCAGTGGATATTAAAACCTCAGGCACTAGTCTTTGAAACCACCATGAAAACAAAATATAAGTATATTCATTTGACTTTTTGAGGCCAAATATGATAAGTGGAACAAAATTAATGGGTGTCATTTACCTCTGTTTATTAAAAATTAATATGCTTCTAAACCATAAACAATTCCTTCAAAATCAATAAAAACTACTGGAAGCAACCCAGACCAACATAGTGAATGTGCCATTGTAAAAAAAATACCAGAATTTTCTTTGTACAGTGGTACCTCCGAACAGCGGACAGTCACGGGACCAAAAGTTTTGTCCGTTATTAGGAGGGGTCCGCTATCGTGGAGGACAAACTTTTTATAAAAGAAGTTTTTGCACTTCTGTTTGACATTTGACTAAATTAATTAATTTTTCCAGCCATCCATTTGAGGCCTTAAAAGTTTCTAATCCCAAACTTTCACCCACTTCTCTGGCTTTTTCTTGGAGCAAAACACCACTTACAGGAATGTTCTTTGCACGAGCAGAACGGAACCATTTCATCAACACTTCGTCAATTTCGCTTGTTTCTGTCTTACGAAACTTCAAATTTTTGTTCGATTCAGGTTTCCTTCTTTATCCTTCAAAAGTTCACTAATCTGTGTTTTACCAACGTGGAAACGTTCGGCAAGGCTACGAACGCTCAACTTTTCCCTTTCAGCAACTTCCAAAACGTCAATTTTTTCTTTCAAATTCAATCTCTTCCTATTCGACGCCATTTTAACACGATGTTAATCAGTTTGCACTGTCACACTAAACTGAATAAACAAGTAAAGTTTTAGCCTCGCCAGTGACAAACGACCAAGCCCCCCAAAACAGATTTCGCGCCTCTGAATTCCAAAAAACACGGAGAGTTTTGGATGAACAGGAAGAAAAAAAGGGTGAGGCGGCAGAAGAATGCCATTGTGAACATTTTAGGGTCGAATTCCATTGTGTGAAGCACGGAAGGCAGGAGTCGGGAAAAGTTCGTTGTAAAGACGCATAAACATATATTTTTAGTCAAAATAATTAAAAGTTTTTCAAAAATACCTGTCCGCTATCCAGAGGGAATAACATGGATTGTCCTATATAAAAGGACTGGGACTCGTAAAAATATCCGTTAATTAGAGGTGTCCGCTATTCGGGAGTGTCCGTTAAGGGAGGTACCACCGTATTTCCCTACTGAAGAAGTTTCATGCACACTACCATTATGTGTTTGTTTTGATATATTATTTTTCTTCCAAAAATAATGCATTTTATAGTTAATTCATAAATATATATAGTTTGTAAAAACATTTTCAGTTCAATCACTTCGATAGTAACCACTTGATTACAGTTCAAAATAGGATTTTTTTAAAAAAATTATCATACAGGTATGCATCATATGGAAACCAATTTCATAATCCAGAGAAGTATCTGTCAAAATTTTAGTTGGCAAGTGACAGCCTGAAATCTGCTACAGTTAATGGCAGTTTGTTTGTTTTCCCCCTCCTGTTTCAAGATCTCAGTACAAACTCCAGATGTCGGGCAATTTAATAATTACTATTCTGTGAAGTTTGTCTTAATGAGGTTTGAACATAACAAGAATTACTAATTACCATAGTTCTTGCATTTCTATGTCCAGTAAATTTCTTTTTCACTCTTGGTTGAGTAACAAATGACATGTGAGCTTCCACTTTTCTTAGTTCTTCGTTGGCAGCTTTAACTTCATCATTTAGAGAGTCCATAAAGTGAGATGAGACTCTATCACAGCTACGCCTGTAAATGATTTCTCAATCACTTACTTAAAAAAAGAAACTCATGAAACATTGCAACAAGTTGGCATTCTCATACATAAAAAAAAGTGTTATGAAAAAAATACCTCATCTTTGAAAGGCTACATTTCTGCAACCAAATACCTTAGAGAACTTTTCTCCAAATCCCAGTTTTATAGGGAGATTTTGAAGTATCACTTGTTTCTAAACAAACAAGTGATACTTTAGAAAGATATGTCACCAGGAATGTCTACAATAAAATTACAAATGTTTCCTTTTTAATCACTTGAATGGCTACCACACCAAAAGAAGGTGCTCTCCTTTAACCCTTTGAGGATGACTGTCATGTGGACATGCCAGCTGCTTTGCACATTCTCTCCCAACTGTTACAAATACGTGACATCTCTTGTGGCTTTTAGCTACCGACTGTCATATCATGATACCAGCTTTAGTGCAATTAGACTTCACTAGAAAAAGTGTGCCAGCCCTGAACAGCCATGTGCGTTGGGGAAACGTCGGCCAGACGGAACCAGAAATTTTCCATACGGCCGTCTTCGAAAGGTTAATGAATTTACCAAAAGTTAATTAGTTAAAGACTGTTTAATGTTGTTTGTGATAGCTCATTCACAATAAAAACTTGATTCTTCTTTTCACAGTTTAATATGCAGTTCACTGAATACACTACAGGTGTGTGCATATATTATACCTTCATGGCAGATTTTGCACACAGGATGTTCTCACTATGAGTGACACACCTTCACAATTGGACCCATCACAGGCAGTGCTGAGATCACATGTCCCCAAAAATGTGCATCTGCCATGAAGGATTCTGATGCAAATATGGAGTTCATATAATTGACAAGTGAGGTATAATTTAGTAATTAACAACTTCATGAAAGAGAATACCTTAGCAGGGCACAAGATATGGTCAATGGTGCATCTGAATGGTGAAAAATGTGCATCTGAAGAGAATTAGAATCTATTTAGCAAGTGTTTGCTCTCAATCTGTGAAAATGAATTCAGCAAGTCAGCTCGGAACCACAATTCTTTAACTAATGTAGTTGGAAATGTTGAGAATGAAAATGGTTTCCCACTATACAAGTTCACAGCTCATGTAATTTCTGTACCATCACATGGGACATGTTGTAATGAGTGAAAACAGTAAATAAACCCTATTTAGGTTTCTTGTGGCAGGCATGCTGAATATTCACAAATTTTGGGTATTCATAAATTTACAATGTTATCGTTAAAGTATTTGACCAACCAAGATGGTAAATCTTTTCATATCATAAATATAGCCTTTCAAAGTTGTAATATTCTTTTGTTAACACTATGCCCTTAACAGCACTTAAAATTTACAAAATTACAGTTTTCATATTTGGTTTATTTCTATAACTGATTCTTAACAATTTAAAAATACCCTTGCCTGCTAAATGAATCTAAGAATGATTAATTAATGAAAACCAATTGAATGCAACCAACTTAAAATGATACAAAATTATAATGTTTGATTAAAAATAATTTATAGTATACATGATTCTAAAAATTACTTAAACACAGTGAAAACATTCTGTTCAGAAAGTATTCTACTATAATTGCAAAATAAACATAAAATTTAAATGGTCTTTCCAATTCAAAGTACAGTAAAATTTCTCCATAGCAGTCACTTTCCATTCTAAGGAAAGTCAGCTATTCTAAAGGGTTTTCATGTTTGGAAGTACAAGATAAATATTTAAGTAAACCCTAATTCATTATTTCTGATAAAGTAAATTTTAAGAATCTAAAAAAAGAAACTACTTTTTTTTTGAAAAAAGAAATTGCGTTTACTTGGGATTTGCATTTGTTTGGATGTTTCAGATTTTTTTAGATGTAAATTTTTTTAATTGCAAAAATGAATTCCTAATCATTTTGTTAGTAGATGTTGAGGAATGGGCAATAATATAACCTATTTTTCCTTAAGTCATTGAGCTGAAAGATTCATTTGCTGAAATATATCAGCAGCTTCTTTTTCAGAATCTGAAACAGCACCTGAAAGGATCAAAGTTCACTTTTCTCTGCACATTGGGAAAGGAATGATTAATTTTGAATATTTTGTTTGTTTTGAATTTAATGTTTATGAATATTTTGTTCTTTTTTTTCCCCCTTCCTTTTCTTTTAATAAAAGGTCCAAGGTCAGATAGACGAAAGAAATATATTTTATTGAAGCTGAATGGGCAACCAGCCTGGCCATTCAGAGGTGTTTGAGTGGCCCTTAACAGAGGTGGTTGCTAAGAGGGGTGACCACTACGCAAGGGTAGCTACTTGGAGAAGTTTTAATGTATATTGATTTAAAAAATCACATTTTCCTTTAATCCTGATTTGCAAAGTACTCATGATATCATTAAGAATCATGTTTTTAAAAAATCATATTACAAAAAATAACAATATTACGTTAATAAAAAAAATAATTTACACTTTCAATTTTCTTTTACCTTCTACTTCCACCAGCACGTGTACTTGGCCTAGATTCCTCATCACTATCCACATCCCATGAATCCACTTCCATCATCAACTCCATTTCTCCATCATCAGCTTCTCCTGAGCTTTCAGCCTGAGCAGAGCTTGAGCTCGAATTGGCAAGAGAGCGAATGTTACTGATAATAGGCAGCAGGTTCTGATTAGGTTGGATTGACTGCATTCCAGCCTCAGTATCACTTTCAGAACTGGCATGATCAGGTTGTGCTTCAGTTCTTTGAGATGTTTCAGGTGGTGGGTTAGAGATCTGAAAAGTAAAATGACTGCTAAATACAAAACGAAATTCGAAATCAAAAATTTTTAAAAAAGTCATGTAATTAATCATAAATGAATTACTATATGGAATATTTTTTAATACAAATTATGTTTAATTTGATATGTTTTTACTTTAAATGAAGTCTGCAATCCCTAAATTAAGACAGCACTCTCATAACTTTTTTTTAATGAGGATTTTTCACTGACTTTCCACTGACAATTGTTTGCAGTGCTGGATCAAGTTTAGTAGAAATTATCAGCAGCGACTTCAAATACTCATCAGTTAATTTGGATCTGTAAATATTATTTTGTATTTTTCATTTTTGAGAATGTTTTTCCACATAGATATGTAGTTCCGAAAGCAGAAAAAAAGTCATGAGCAAATGTATGCAACTGATCAAACTGTGTGAGTGGTAGACTTTTATAAAATCCCAGTAATGATTAGTTTAACTATTTTTCAATGGAGCAGAGTCCACCCCTTCACATAAGATACCTCACTAGCCAGCTAGTTCCGAAATGAAAATCTGGCCCTTGTGACTTAGTGGAGGAGTCAGTGTGGCCCTTAGACCAATAAGTTTGGACACCTTGGTCAACATGGTTGTATGTCTGTCTGTTTGTGTGTAGGATAGCTCATGAATACAGTCAGTAAGATGAATGGAAAGTTACATACAGTCTTTACACTAAAAATGTAGATCTAAATCAAATTATAATGCAAATCTGTGATTGGGAAGGCATTTTTTTTACAAGAGGCATTCTCAATTTTCTTCAGTATACTACAAAGCTTAACACAATATAAATCAAATTTACAATATTTTTAACACACATATTGAGAATAACATAATATATAACATAAAATTTACAAACTTCATCCGACTGTTCTTGGCTGTGTACATCAGCAGGAAGTTCTGGTAAGTCAGATAAAGACTGCTCTATCCATTGTCTCTCACCAGCAACACTAGAGTTGGCAACATCCATTGTAATTTGGCCACTACTCGCACTCTGACCAGAGTAATGCAAGTTCACCATTGGCTCTGTGTTATGCCTTGTGAAGAAAGAAAACTCAGTTTTAAAACAAAAGCAATCGACATACCATAAAAGCATAAATTTAACAGAAAAACAAGAATATGCATGTTAAAGCATTTTCTTAACTTCTATAACAAAATTCATAAATTGATTTTGAAAATATTTATAAAAAACATAGGAGATGTGATTCAATTTTTAAAATGACACATCTTATTGCTCTATAATTAAAAGAAAAAATCTTTGACAATAGGATTCCCTCCCAGAACTATATATTCTATATCCTCATAAATTACCATTTTTTACTTGATTATTTTTTTAGTAATTTATTACTTTCATCTTCATAAATAGTTTCTGCTGGGACAAATGAATCTGTAAACTATTTCAGATGCAAGAAATAAGATATTTCAATGAATAATGTCTGGAATTTTTAATTGTTTTTGAAGTGAATTTGTTAAACATTTTTCTCCTGATAATGTAAAATCTTTGGATTTTAATTTTTTTCTGGCAATGCACTTGTAAATTTACAGTATGATGTTGAATATTAGAAAACCACTGGAGTTGATAATAGATGACAGTAGGTATAGAGTGATTATTTTAACTAAAAATATGTACCGAATCTAATATTTTAAATGTCCATAATATTCATCAAAAAGAAAAGAATACTGAAATTTAAAGAAATTTTTAAATTTTATTGGGGATTATTTGCAAACAAAATATTTTATTCTTTAAAATAATATTAATAATACTCAACTATTTGTCAATTAGAATTTTTTCAAAAAATAATTGCTACAAAATCTTTGTAAGAACTGGATATAAGAAAACATTACTACATTAGACTTGTCAACAATAAAGCTATATTACTTCTAACTCAAAGCAGCATCTTTCCCTTGAAAGTTAAAAACAATTCTAATAGAGTACTTTCTTATGAAAGAAAATAATAAAATTTCAAATATATACAAAAAATAATGAATTAATATGGTGAAATTTTTTATTCTAGTAATAAAAACAACCATGGAGAAAAATTTAATATCAAGAATAAGCAAGAGTAGCAATGAGGACTTGTCCAATGGGGTTGCAGAACAACAGCAGCCCCCTTGCAATTATTCTAAAAATTTGTGTTTTTTGTAATATTTGTCACCATTTCATTACTGACACTTTGAAGATCTCATGTATTTAAAAATAAAAATTTTTTAAACACATCCTATAGTCACAATTTTGTTGTGAAAACCTATTACCATTCAGCAAAATCTCAAATTTAAGCAATCTTCAGAGCTGTTTCTCACTGCAGCTCAGTGATAAAAAAAAATCGGTTAGTGTCCAGTCCAAAATGTTGTATAACTAGGGAAAAACAGTGCAATTGGAGTTGTAAAGGCAAGCAGCTTATGCCTAATTATAAAGAAATACAGAAATTTTCTAAAACACTTTACTTCTTCAATATTCACATGAATGCCTGCTAACTACATGTTATTTAAATATTTTCTTTATTTCTCTTGATGTAAATCAATTATTCAAATAAAGATAATTGCTCTCTAAAGAGAAAACATTTTGGAGTACAGCATTAAATCAGTGCTACAAACTGAAATGGAGCAGATTAAACAGATATTAAAACTGTATCATTTGACACTGTTAAAATGTAGAAACTTCAGCATTTGACACTGGTTCCAATATTCTTGGTTAATACAAGTTAAAAGGCAGTTTTTTTTTTTTAATATCTTACAACTATGCTTATTTCTGAATTGACTTGGCACCACAAAATATTAGCAGCCAGAAAATATACAAGTTCACTATACATGAGTTAAAAAAAATGAAAATATAATAAACTCAGAAGAAAATTTAGAATGTACTGTAAGTGCTAAAACATAAACAAATACAAAGAAAATAAAATTCAAACATACTTTTCTATTAAATCTTTTCTTCTAGATTCCAGTTTTTTCCCAATGTTCTCAAAATCACAATCATCAGACATATCACATAATATTTGTTCTTCATTTACATTATTTACATTGCTACCACTAGCACTCGGTTCAGATTTATTTACATTATCAAGAATATCTTCATTATTATTTTCAGTATGAGAGGATGTACTGGCTTCGGAAGTGGCACCATATGAATCAGTTGTGGGTTTATCTTCTACAAAGGCACTACTTGTAGACGGTTGGTTAATGTCTGTCTTTTTAATGCATTTGCTTTTTGCAATAGGTGACTGGTTAGAAGGGTCAGATCCTTTTTCAGGTTTTTCTTTCCTTTTAGAAGGAACATCAGAGTTATTTTCATTAGAACCACTAGCTCCTTCCATCACATGATCTTCTGCAACAAATAATTAGAAAAATTGAAAGTGCAATATGTCACGACAAGAATTTTTTTAAAAAATTGCAGTGTTTAACCCATTAACACCTAAATTAATTTTAAGGGTACATTTCAACAAAATTCTTTTAAATTGTGCTAAAAACACCAAGAATAAGATAAATGTGTAATAAAAATTCATTCCTAACTTTCTTTTTTCAGAAAAATAATTGAAAAATCAGTAGAAAATCATTTAAAAAACTATTTCAAAGATAAACATTAATTTTTATAAAATAGAGCAAAATATCAAAAAACAAAGATTACTATGGGCTTCCTTCCATTGCCTCAAAAATAAATCATGTGAAAAAAAGTTCAAAACAACAACACTTTGACCTCAAAATCTGGTTAATGGGTGGTATATAAGCCAGTTGAAAACTGTTTGGGAATACATATTGTTATGATTCAGATGAGTTTGAGGGTTGAATGGACTTTAATTAAGACAACACAGACAGAAATTTATTTACAGTTGTTTTTACAAACATTTATAGTTGGTAAATGAAGAATAAGCCAGTCTTCAAAAGACTACAGCAGTTCAAATCAACTCACAGCACTTGTAAAAATTCACAACAGAGATTGCCAATAAATCTCAACACAGCGCTGAAAGATTTCTTATTAGCTCACCAGCTTGCTTCCTGATCAAAATCCAACTAACTCTCTTGGTTCGAGAGCTTGATTTTTTAGCTTTTCAACAGGAAATGATATCAGTAATAGGAAGTGATGTAATCTCTAGAACGTTCAAGACATTTCTGGTTCATAGTAGAGATATATCCACAGTTCAGGATTTTTCCAGAAAATTCCTTTTGTCGCCAAGTAGCCAAATTTGGCACCAAAACCTTGCCAAGTTGTTGAATTCACAGAATCCGTAAAAATATTGACTTGTTAGACAAAGCAGAAAAGAAACTATAGATTGCAATCAGTTTAGCCACAAAAATGAAATGTAACTGCTCTCAAATGAGGACGCTAGGCATTAATGGGTTAACCATTCGAGGACGGCTGCACGCTTAACACTATGAGCAGCTAGCACACCTATGTAACAGTCGTCCTCAAAGGGTTAAGACTCTTGTAAAGACTTTAAGGCATGACAGAACATCACAAATCACCATACAAACAATAAAGGGCATTTCCCAGTGAATGCATTAAAAACACAGGCCATATAAGCCTGGATGCCGAAAAGATGGATGTTTTCATGTATCAAGAAACAGTACATATGCATTAGATGTTTAGGACTGTGCACAAGAATGCAAGGGATGACCATATATTTTGTGTGGTGATTTTTGCTCATCAACATGTGCTCTATCATCCATTAAAGTTTGCATTAAGAGTTTAGAAACACCCAGTTTGAATGAATTTTTTTAAAAAAATTGACAATTATGCTTTAAAATGTGAATAGAAATAATAACACGTTTTGAAAAATTCTCTGATTTGTTCTCTCAGTGATTCTTAAAATATACATTCTTCAGGAAAAAGTGATATTCCTATTAAAATGTCAAACATAAAAAAAAATCAGAGCATGTTCACAAATTTTTTTTCCATAAAATAGAATTATTTTAAAATACTGCTAAAACAGACTTTTATAAATATTAGTAAAACATTTGAATTTATTAAATCAACAAATTAATTCATATAATGGATTCAAAGATCATATGTTTTAACAAAGATAAAACAAAACAAAATTTGTACCAACTAGAAACTGTTATCTCCATTTTACTATTTTGTGCTAAGGCAAGCACTGATTCAAAATATGAAAAGCAATAAGATGAATAGTCATTTATTTACATAGTTTACTTCAAAATAACATCAAAATAAAAACATTTCATGTTTTCTTTTCACAAATGATTGTAACCTAAATATATATCTTTGTCTTCTTTTTCATTCCTTCTTGTCATTTTATTTTGCTTGTTAACTTTTAAGTAACCTAAATATATATCTTTGTTTTCTTTTTCATTGCTTCTTGTTTTATTTTGCTTGTTACCTTTTAAAAATAAAATTAATAGTTCTCATTCAAAATAACTGATCTGTCATTAAAATTTGTCATCTTTCAGTTGTAACCCAACTAGCAAGATAAAAGTAAAGATTAAAAAATTTTCATTAATACTATGGTGATTATCATTATTCTCCTCCTTATTTGTCACGTGACTTCTCCTTATCGCCATCTTGTTTCTTGAAAATAGAAAATAATATGAATAAAAAATATAAAAACTATCATTCACTGACTGACTCCCAACTTTCCTTGTTCCACATGATTTAAAATCTGGCACAGTTCTCTAGAAACTGTACTTAGAAAAATGAGTAATTGTCAGTATGAAAAACTGTCTTTCTGAAAACATCCCATTTCTATTATAACTGCCAAAGGAAAAGGTTCCAGGAAGAAATTGGCAAGAAAAACTGGATTGTGTCCAGTTACAAAAGAAGCAGTAAGCTTGGGAATTAAGGTATTATTCTGAAAGAATGCCAGATATGATAATTCTGTTGTATAAACAGAAAATGAAAGCATTTAACATTTTAAAATATTATACTGCTTAATACATTTTCAATGACATGTAGTGCTTAAAATTATTTGATGAATAAAATATTCAAATATTACCTCATACATCATAATAATAATTTCATAATTCATAAAAAAATAACATCACAATTAAGAAATTAATTTGAATATTGCAAATTTTACTCATAGATGCATGAAAACATTATAGGCATAAAAGCAATATTTTTGTGTCTATGTTTGTGTGGGTAAAACTGGGAACTATTTTCATACAATGATGCAATCAAAATGTGGATATTCAAAATAAATACTACTATTTTTTTCTAATATTAATAGCTTTGAAATGAGGTGCTTGGTTTTCCACATGAATCATCTTCCAAAACTATTTCTCTTCCATTTTCCCCAAAATATTGCAAAAAATACTACTGAAAAATCCTTTTTCAGAAGAAAAAAAATTAAGTTTTCTCACACTGAATTACAAAAATGTGTAAATTTGCATTGGTTCTCACATATTTTAAAATGCCCTATGTGAGCCTTCTCTACAGTCATTACAATTCTGTTAGTTAAAAGTCCACAAAAAATTGATTTTTTTAAATCATTTTTTTTAAAATGACTTCAAAAGAAAAGTATTCTGTAAATGAATATAAAAGAATTTTAAATTCAGTAAAATTTTAAAGTATTAACTCCAAAAAATAAAATAAATATTTAAAAAAATCTTTACTCGTGAATATTATTTTATCAGACTTATCTCATTTGTAACAAAAATTTAAACCAAACTTGAAGCCTCTCAGACAAGCAATAAAAAAAATTATATTTACCTGCTTCTTCATCAATGGAGTCAGAAACAGCATCACCCTCTCCATCTTCAGATTGAGATGAAGCATGAGATGAGGCTGATGATGAATGAGATGCATCCGATCTTGTACGAGTTTGGCTTGTGTTCAGCATCCTAGTCAAAATGTTGGTCATTGTGCGAACTATGCTTGACCTGGAGGAAGTTGCTTCTTCTGAATCTGCAATAAAGGACAATTTAATATTTTTGCAAGTAACTATTCCAAAGGACAAACTCTTATCACTCAAACAAAGATATATTCATAGAAATTGAATGGTCAACATATGTCTTATTTGAATAACAAAAAGGAGTGATTCCTCACACAGTTGGATGTTTTAGTTTTGGACTGTTTTAAACTGCATTAATTAACTTTAGAATTTTGAACCATGGTTCATAATGAAATTTTGGAACATACATTATTTTCCAAATTTTTCCATATAAACATGAAGACATTTAAATCACTAGATTTAACATACCAGCTCTGTACACAAGTTGGAAATCATGATTCAAACCTGCATTTCTTCAATTACAATGCAAAGAATTTGCTATTAAGTCTATTTCTAT
>BGPR01000360.1:101514-174454 GCA_013235015.1 Araneus ventricosus
TTTCTTCAATTACAATGCAAAGAATTTGCTATTAAGTCTATTTCTATTTCAAAAAAAATAATAATGTTCATATGAATAACACATGATCAAACAAGCATAAATGTCAAAAAGTCATACCATTTCATAAAAATATAGTGCAAATTATATTTTTTTAATGGTACTTTTCCGTTAGCCGGGCGCAAGCGAAAAATCGCCAAATAATACAGAATTCCGCCAAATTTTGGCGACATTTGCGCCCGGCGACTTGGCTCGCATTTGGCGACATCATTTTAGCCGGGCGCAAGCGAAAAATCGCCAAATAATGTAGAATTCCGCCAAATTTTGGCGAAATTTGCGCCCGCCGACTTGGCTCGCAATTGGCGACATTTACGCATGGCGACTTGGCTCGCGTTTGGTTCACAATTGGCGACATTTGCGCCCGGTTAATGCAAAAGTACCTTTTTAATTATTAAATAGAAGTTAATATGTTTAGTCGCATCTTTCTCAAACAGAAATTAGCTAACTGAAATATAATTTAAAATGCACATTGAGATAGAGGAATATGTACATGTTTTATAGTTCCATTAAAATTTTCTATTCGTTCTAAAGTTCTCTTTACTGTAAATAATATAAATAATGATCATTCTTACCTCTAGATTCAGCTTCAGGTCGAGCATTTGGCCCAGTGTCAGACCAATCGCCTCTTATTCTTAATCTTTTCATTAATGGTCGACCTCGAAAAAATAAACCAGAATCCTACAAAAAGTATTCTTTTACTAATTTTTTTTTTCATTCTAATTTTAAATGAATGTGTGTGTGTATGTGTCCTATCACACAAAAAAATTCAGATGAACATTCTCATCAAAATATAAATTATAAGAAAGCTAATTTAAAATATAGTTAGGTTTCAATATATAACCAAAATTTTCAATAAAATGGTGGAACAGTTTTTGATTACAATGTGTACATATTTTTTTTATTTGTTAGTTGATAATGATACTTATGGAAAATCAAATACTTTGAGAAAACAAATAAGAAAAAAATGAAATATTTTAAACCACAAATATTAGCAGATAGAACTCAAAGTTATTTATCTTTTAATTAATTAAACATTGATTTAAAGATTATTGAATTACAGCTTTTCAGAAATGAAGAAAGAGCATTATTAAATCTAAAGAATCAATTCAAAATAAAGATTTCAACACTCATTGCAATTGAACAAACTCAAACTTATAAAGTCTAGAGATTTAATAGTTTAGTATTTTACTAATTCACCAATTTGTATAGATATTGATATACTTACATTATTTGAATCACTTGAACAGCCTTCTGCTGAAAGAAACCTAGGCTTCTTTTCAAGATCATCCTGAAAAAAAGTGTATAAATCATGAAACTTATTTTTGGAAATATATGAAACTTTATTCATAACTTTAAACTTTAACTTTATTCATAGATAAATTAATTTTTTAAAATATATTTTTTACTCCATTAAGAGATGAAGATGAAATATATAATGCTTTATTTAACTATTATTTAAAAGCAAAAATGTTTGATTCTTTAAAAAATTATTGGAACAAATGAAAACATTTATCAATAAAATGTTAATAACAATTATAAATTCAATGCTTTCACTCTAAATAAATAGAAAACCACATACTCTTATGTCAAATAAGTAGATGTAATCTGATGAATAACTGACAAGCATTTCTTGTCCATCTGCACTGTAACATAATGAAGTTATACGCCTACTCTGAGTGAATTCTGGTACCGTGAAACATGACATCAATGCTTGAAAACCATTACTTGCACAAAATCCTAATGAAAAAGAAAAAAATCTGTTCATAGCATTATGTTCTAAATGAGAATCATACTGGAAGTAAGTTTCGTTAAAAAATGAACATTTTCTAAGTGCTATTAGAAAATGTTCATTTTTTAATGAAACTAAAGAAATATTAATTTAATGAAACACACTGATATACAGTGATACCTCGAGATACGAGTTTAATTCGTTCCGTAACCTTGCTCGTATGTCAATTTGCTCGTATCTCAAAGCAATTTTCCCCATTGAAATTAATTGAAATTATGTTAATCCGTTCCAGACCCAAAAATGCTACCCATAATTGTTTTTCTTACGTGTTTTTGAATAAGAAAAATGTATTTATAAATGACAAATATTGTATAAAAACATAATAAAAGAGAATGTAAAGCAAAAAAAACTGGTTTTATAAAGTGTACTTACATATGTATTTGTATTTTGGTCACATAAATGTAAGCCCTGTTTCGTCACAATTGAAGTCTTGCTGGGGGATGTATCCATTGGCTTCTATCAGTTCGGAAAAAGTTTTGAGATAATCCTCAGCTGCCTTCTCATCCGAACTTGCTGCCTCACCATGCCTGACAACGGAGTGAATGCCGGTCCTTTTTCTAAAGTTGTCAAACCAGCCTCGACTGGCTTTAAACGAGTCTTCCGATGCCTCGTCCGTGGAAGTGCGCGGGGTCTGATTCAACAAATCACCGTAAATCGCTCGTGCCTCCTCGCATATGATGCCCTGGGTTAAGGTATCGCCTTTAAGCTGCTTCTCCGTCACCCAAACCATCAGCAGTTTCTCCATCTTTTCATGGAGAGAGCTCCGGAGCTTAGAAATTATTGTAACGCCCTTAGCTGGCGTTATACCCTTTATCGACTCCCTCTGTTTAAGCACAGTGCATATCGTTGAAGTTCCTCGTATCTCAAATGTCGTTCGTATTTCAAAACAAAACTTCGCTGCTCGACAGCGCTCGTATCTCAAATAACTCGTATGTCAGGGCACTCGTATCTCGAGGTACCACTGTATATACCATTTTTTTTCCTATATCATCTGCAGGTATCAAAGATACCTTTTATAGACACCTGTCTGTAGCCAACCACCACCATCTTAATGTTTTAAATGAGTACTGGCATATAGTTGCCCATAGACATTTATTGTTTAGAATCAATCAATCATATAAGCCCATATCATAACATACATCTCTAACTCTACTAATAATAAAAGAGAAAGTCTGTGTGTCTGTTGGTGGTCTACGGAACAGGCCGTTGAACTTAGAGCTACCAAATTTGGCACAGGTATACTTTGGAGGGTGGGAATGTGCACCTCAGAGCCATTTTTTTCAATTTTTTATTCAAATTTTAATTATTTCAAAATTAAGCGAATTTTGGCTGTTTGCGACCATTTTTTCGTGAATAACTCACGAAGTAATTAACGCTCGAAAATTATTTTTATACCATTTTAAAGTGCAAATTTTCACCTTTCTAATGTTGTTAGTTTCAACTCCGTATATTATTTCAGGGAATTTTAAAATCTTTGTGAAAGCATTATCTACTGCTCTGAAATCGGTGAAGGTCACTGAATGGATAACACCCCTCGTTGACAAGGCCACAGAGCGTTGTTTCCTCTAAAAGGGGAGATAGGTTGCCCCCTTTTTTCCCCCCTTCTTCGAGATGACGTGGAAGCCATTTGCCTGTCCCCGGGGTAGGAGGTGGAGTGTACCACTGTTGGCTTTAGCAAAAAGATTCACAGTTCACTGCCACAAAAATGTTTTCCCCTGTAAATTTTAAATTATTGTTTAATTGATTATGTTAAGATAAATGCTGATTTTTACAATTTTCAAACATTTTAAAACTCATTTTATGTGTAAACCACTTCTATTCCATTTTGAAATCTGAAAAGTGGGCTTTCCTCTGATATTAAACTTGATGCTATGCGACTTTTTTTGCGGAATTTTATCAAACTTTTATTCCTGTTTCAAATTAAACATGCTTTACCAATCCTTCAACAATCTCAATCAGAAAACCGAAATCAGAGTGAAACAGATAATGAAACATCAAATTAAAAAAGAATTGAAATAGCTTTTTGCTGTTAAAGATTTTTTTATACATAAATTTACAATGTTTTCTGATTGCATATGATTGATGATATTTTAAAGACTTATGCCATTCTTATACTATTTTAGCAAAATTAAAGGGCATTTCAAATTGTAACAACAATTTCAAATTAATATTTGAGCATAAGCAGCTAAAAACTGAATCCATTTCTGTTCACTGAAATTTCATTTACGAACTGGAAACTTAGAACTTTGAATTTATGCATCTAAAGATGATCTTTTTTTAATATTTCATATTGGATGCAACTCTATTAATTTTTGATTTTGAAACGAAAAATTCATTTTTTATGAGATTTTACTTAATTCATAAGAGTCATTTGTTTGAGTTTTCAGTTTTTTTTTTTAAATGTCAGTTTATTACGCTAAAAAAATTCAAAACGAAAATAAGTTCATCAGAAAAATAGCTTTATTTACAAATTATTAACATTAAATAAACAATAACAACTATTTCAGACATCATGCATATGTTGCATGTTTTTTTATATAACTGAATCATTTTAAGTTATAAGCTCTAATATGGGCGAAACAGCTGGTCGACGAAGGCGGCTAGTTCAGAAATAAGAATGCAACCAGTTGAATGAGTTTTGGGTCCTCTTGGTATTTAATTCTTATCTTCCATTATAAATAACATTGCAATTTATTAATACTCTATCAGGAATGTCTTAGCATATGTTGTTCTAACATCTGCCTCTTACTGAAGCTTTCATTATCTTCACTTTACTGCATTTAACTTGTATAATAATTTACTACCATGTAAATAGTTTTTCTATAAGAATGAATTTTTCTTTAGCAGCATACAACAAGCATAAGAATTTATTAGTGTATATATAATTTTTATATATTTACCAATTTTACATCAGTTATGTAAATGATGACAAAAATTTAATTTTGTCAAATTAAATCTTTCTTTCAAACAATTACATTCACAAAAAAAATTATTAAATGTTTCTTCCCCCTTATTATAATTCCAATTTGCCCAAAAAGGTCTTAAGATCTCAAACAATTTACACAGAAATATACAATATTCAAAGTATTAATAAAAAAAAGAATTTGTATTCCATAGTTATTTGTCTTATTCTTGATTTCACTATAAATATTGTTAATGAAAGCTACAGAAATTTTTCTTGATTGATTGCATATATTTATTTAAGTCTTGATGACGTATTTCAAAATGCATAGTAACTGTTTTTTTTTTTTATATTTAGTTCAAGTTTACAGTTAACAGAAAAGTTTCGGTAAAATAAATCCCAAAAGAAAAACATTATAGCACTATTTCTTGATTATATAGCCAATATTTCATAAATTTCACATTTTGAATTTTATTCATAAATTTCATTTTCCAATTTTTTTCAATTAAAAATTGATTTTGCAACTATGAAAAGATACTTTATCAAAAGTGGTCAAAGAAAATTCTTTATAACTTCAAAAATTCTTTATAAAATGTTTTAGTGAAAAGTAAATCAGCTATGCCACCCAAAATAACAGTTATGTTTACACAAGCCTGTTAGAAAGATTTTTAAAAATATTTATTTCCCATTTCAAATTTGCAACCAAATTTCAAATATTAAAAAATATATATATTCTATATTTTTTTCTCATTTCTTAAATAACACTCGCAATAAAATACTGTCTTATGTTTGACGATTATTTGTTCATAGCAGCATTTCAATTGAAAATATCAGAATATTTTCAAGGTTTATAAACCATACAAAAAGATTTTTTTTCAATGGAAACTTCTAAATATTGAGCGCAAGGAGTATCAAAAAAGTAATTTTAACACTAACTTTGAACTTAAATCTTTAGTTAAAATTAATTAATTAAAAACTTTAATTATTTAAATTAAAATTTCATCACGAAAAAACTTTTTCACACTTTAAACCAAAAATCTATTAAGTAAATCACTATTGTAATTAATCATTAAAGAATTCAAAATTAATTTTAATAAATCAAAAATGCATGTGATGCAAATATGCATCACTCTGCAATGTAGAATTAAATGTGGGTGGGGGTTAACAGGAAATTTGTTCATCATTTAATCTTTGTATAATATTAAAACACTAACAAAGATAAGAACTACTACCACTCTACGGTAAATATTTGGGTCAAAGGTTCTTGCACCAAGAAAATCTATAAGGATTCACTGTAAATATCACAGGAAGTAATTTAACCCACCAACATTTGACTATTTTTATTCGCTACTTATAGGCAACAATATTACTAACATAATAGCCCAGAACTGTCTCTCAGAAACGCTCTGATGTCACCAACAATAAAACTCGCGCCATAGCACTGCAAGACATTAAACAGCATTATTTCATTGTTAGAGAACCTAAATTTCAGTAATTTTAAATTTAAAAGAGTAATTGTCTTTCTAATTTCAAATTTAAAAGCTCTAAAATAGTGAAATAAAATTTTCTATCAATTGATATAAAATTTATCTCGCTATGATCAATAGTTTGAGAAATTTTAAATTATATTAATCATATGTTTCAAATTAATTTCCGTTTTTTAATAGAAAGTAGTAAATTACGTCAGTGGTCAAACTATATCATGTGCATGATATAGTTTGGACGCCACGATGCATCTGCTTATTTCTTGCAATCGTGATGATATAATTTGATAATATTTTTTGGCAACATTTGACAAGCAGAGAAGTACTTTGTTTTCATTAGAATTTTGAAAAAGAATTCCTTTGAAATTTTAACTTACGTTTGACAAGCTGAGAATTTCATGATTATTGAATTATAATAAAATTGTTAAACAAGGAAAAATACTTCACACGAAATGCTGTTTACCAAGAGGTTTTTTGTATCAAGAAATATGTAAATAAAAAAAATATTTCCTGTCATAAAACATATGTTTATTTTATTTGTTTTCAATCAATGTTAAATATTTCTCTTGCATATATATCTATTTAAACATGTCAAATTTGATGGGAAATCTCTCGAATGAAGAGGCAAATGACGGGTGATTTTCTAGTAATAGTATAACAGCCGATTTAATACAATGATAAACAATGTAATCCCAAAGTTATATATAGAATTATTCAGAGACGATTTCCACATTGCCAGATACAAGAGAGTTAAATGTTCTTCAATGACAATTTTTTTTTTTAAGATACAAATTTATTTAGTAACTTTTTACTTTGATTATATAACCTGCATTAAAATAATGAAGAAAACAACCTGAAGCATTCTGAGTGCTCAGCATCCTGCGATCAAATATCCGGACGGAAGCATCAGCACAACCAACAGCTAGTTGGTAAGGTGTCAAAGGATTCACAGCTAATGATGTCACAGGAGACTGGCAGTTTATTAGAATATCCTAAATAGGATGGGAAAAATCCATTATAGGAAGATTCTATTAATAAACATTACAATACAATAGGAATAAGCCAAAAGAGAACATCTTAAAATACACCAAACTTCCCATAGCAGGTTGAATATGTCTAATGGTTAAATAATAGCAAAAAGTGTTGAACATATACAGTTTAGCACCAGTCTGGTTTTTGAAAGCTCAAAGTTTTTATCTGTCATTGTTCCAATTATTCATAAATGATATAAAATACTTCATTGGAAAAGTATAAACATATGATGAAGCTACAATATAAACTTCAGCTGTTTTTGTTCTATAATTTAAAAAAAAATTGCTATGTGAAGATAAAATTCAAATATATATACAATCTGATTTTTAAAAAAAATCAAAAGAAATTCTTTATTTTTATTTTTTTTAATTAATCATTTGATACAAGATGATATGAATCAGTAGCAAAAGAGTCCCAGAACTGAGCCATGAAAAAAATTCTGAGCACCTTAATTTACCTCAGTTGCTCAGGACAGCTGCTATCGAAAAGACGATTTTTTTTTTTTTTTTGAACAGTGGCGAATCCTGGATTTTGGTCTGGGAAGGGCAGAGGTCATAAAAATTTGGCATCACCGTGACCTCATGGCTTATGCGAGTCAAAACACTTTAACTTTACTCACATGACAATAAGAATCACAAAGGTCACAATAATACTTTTGATAATTTAATAAAAACACAATGAAATAATGAGACAAAAATGTTTTTGATCACATTAAAGCTGCAAGTACTAGTGGAATGACTACAAAAGCGGGAAAATTTTCCGAGTCCGTCAAGCCAGAAAGCAATGTTACCATGTTTTATTTTTTTAAAAAGATATTAAGAACAAACAGGTGTAGTAATTTGAAAAAACAACAACAAGAATTTTGGTTTAGCTCTGGGAGAGGCTGCAGCCCCATAGCATCCCCTCCCCCGAGATTCACGATTGAATGGGAAACGAAAAGCATCACGTCTCTTGTGAAACGCTGGAAAATCTCACAAAGGAACAAGATTTTTAATATCAGATATGTGGAAAAAGAACATTTTGACAACTCCTATAGATAACAGTAACTGCAATTAAATACTTCCTTTTAAAAATCAGAAGGGGGAAAAAAGCCTTGAATATAAACCAGGGCTTCTTAAACTTTTTGCATACAGCACCCCTTTCAAGTGAAGAATTATTCTGTGATCAAACCTATAAAAGAAAAATTTTCAGGGTCTCAACTGTTTATTTAGATGGGGGGGCGGGGGAGGATGATAGCATTAATTGATGCTACATAAAAAGAAACTTTTTTGACATTTTAATGCAATGTTTTGAATAAGATGGATTTTTGTTTTTTAATTACTGTTCCTTACTAATACTAATGAACCTGGTAGAGGCAATTGCTATTTATGTTTTACAAACTCCAAACTTTTTGCATGTGACAATATTTAGGAGTTAGGACTTAAAATTAAGAAACCTGATCTAAACATAAGTCTTTACATACTTGCATATTCACAATATTTACACACAAAAAAATATATCAAATACATAAAGCACTGTAGCAATGCTTACATCTTTACAGTCTTCTTTGCTACAGGAGGTTTTAGTTCTCAGATCAAACCATCGTACACTTCGATCTTCTCCACAGGATAGGAAGGTATTAGGATCATTTGGAACAGTCATTATTTCATAGGCTGTCCCCCTATGACAATTGAACTTATTATTTAAGCTAGTTAGAGGTCTTTCTAAATCAGAGAAAACGATAATTCCATCACCAGAACAGGAAACCACCTAAACACAAAGAAAAAATTTATTAATAATAAAACTTCGGAATAACTCATTTATTTATTATTAAATAAAATCTTTAAATAAATTATGAATAAGTGGCTAAAACTGCACAATTTTTAACAGATATTGATGATATTCATCTGACTTGCAATTAAAATGATAAAATGATCAATGTGCACCAGAAAAGAAACTTACATGTGAATCCCCAGTATTTGGTAGAAATTTAGCACTGAATATATTAGCACGGTGGCCTGTAAGAATATAGGCTAAGACCTAAAATAAAATATAAACAGTTAATAACAATGAATGAATCTTAGTTATTCACTCAAAGAATAATCATTAATGGTATATTCCACAAAAGAATGTATAATTCACTTTTATATTACAAGCAAATGCTTTCACAATTATTATATGTCTCCAGAATTGATAGTATAAGTGAGAACATAGGTAGAGTGGTAATTTTATAAATAATTAAAATATAATTTAATTATGTACATAAACTATTTGGTAATTCCATATATAGTGTTACAGATCTCATTGTACACAGATGACAGCATCTGATTAAACTATTGTCAGAAGACACTCGTTCACAAAACATTTCTGTTGTTTGAATAGATAGTGACAAACTAACAAGCAGGCTTTGACTTGATTATTTACTATGTTACCAAGCATAGAAAGTGATTAATTATATATATAAATGCCTGTGTTTTTCTGACTTTTGTGTGCTATTTTTTATATTGTTATATATTAAGTAAATGAGACCTAATAAAATAAGTAGGATGCTTAGCATGAATGAATTTAGGCAAGCCATGGGATAAAGAGATTTATTAGCTTGATCTGTAAATAAAATAATTGTATAAGCTTGAAAAGTGTTTTTTGAATTATCATTTTGTTAAGTTTTAAATTTAGGACATTACTACAGAACTGTTTCAATTTAAACCCACTCTTAAAATTATTTATGTAATAATATGAGAAAAACTGAAGCAAAATCTTACAGTATAATCATTTCCACGAACAATTGATAAATGTTGATCATCGGAGCCTGACAGAAGATATTTTCCAGTGTCATTCCAACAAATGCTGTTCACCTACAAGGATAGCAACAGCTTTAACTTTTGATAGTTCAAAATAATTAAATCGTGACAAAACATTTTAGTTAAATATCAGAAAAACATTACACTCAATGGATGCAAGACAGAAAAGAAAAAGCAGTACATGATAATGCTTATTAAGAGGTTTAAAGGTAGTGAAGAGAGAGTTGACCCTATATATACACAGCTGTGGGGGAGTGTACATTAGTGAAGAGATGGACCCAACTCAAGAGCTTCTTTAACACATGTTTATTGGGTTGAAGTTATTTACAAAGTGAGCTACTGTACAAGGATGAGTAAGATTATATACAAGTAAAAGAATACACACAGCGTCACCCACACAACTGGCATTGAATTCTTAACATCTTGGCCCCTGATGGCCAGTCATCCAAATCATTAGAAAACACAATCTCAATTAATTATAATAAGCAAATAATTAATTGAGATTGTTTTCTAATGATTTGGATGACCTGGTCGTCGGGGCCCAGGATGTTAGGAATTCAATGCCAGTTGTGTAGGTGGTGCTGTGCGTATTCTTTTACTTGTATATAATCTTACTCATCCTTGTACATTAGATCACTTTGTAAATAAGTTCATGCAAATAAACAGTTTCTAAGTTACTCCCGACTCTGTCCACTTTCTACCCTCAGTAATATGAGACCCAGGCCAACTGTACGATAGTCCCCTCCATTTTATGGTGTCAGAGAAGTAGGGTGAGCAGCCCGCAGTGCAGAATGTCAGGGAAAGTGTGGTTCCTTTGTGTGTGAGGAGGGGTTGTCTGTGTATTGAAGATTTTTGTGTTCAGGTTAGTGTCAGTTTTTGAGTTAAAATCGGAATTAGTGTTGTGGCCTTTTTTAATTAAACATTGTGATGCGATAAAGTGTGTGGTCATTAGTATAGTGTATTTTAATTCTGTTGAAGTAAAGATGTGATGGACATATTTACTGTTGTGTAGAGGTAACAAAGAGATGTCAGAAATATGTGTGTGTAGCAAATATATAGTTTAGCAAATATTGTAGTGTTAAGTGTTGCTTAATTTGGAAATAGCAAATAGTGTAAGGTAACTATAATTTCTTCCTCACAATTTGGCATTGAATTCCTAACAGGTAGACTTATGAGTTTTCGAAATAAAATTATATTTTTTCTAACTTTGTAGTCCCTATTTGGAGTATCAGATTAATTTTACATTGCCAGAAAAAAATTTTTAAAAAAATAATAATTTTTGAATGAATCAGAAATAAAAGTCCAACTATTGTGCTTAGGTTAAAAATAATTTATCATATACATTTTAGAACAATCATTACTTACACATCCATCATGAACAGGTATTTTTCTCTGAAGTTGTAATTTCTGAATTAATTCTCGACTATCTAAACATAAGGAATAAATAAAATTCCATGAAAATACAAATAACATATAAAAAATAAAAATTCATTGAAAAACATAATTCAAGTGAAGTAAAATAAAAATGTTCTAGTTTCACTATAGTTAAAAGAATGATTATGAATTTAACTTGGTTTTTAAATTTTATGATGAAAGAGTCACTCGATTGATGAACTCCCGTGCATAAGATAAATTATTTTAAAAAGTTAACAATAGAGTGGAATAGATATGAAAAGATACACAGTAATCTGAATATTATTTAAATAAAAAAAAATTGTAGGCTTTAAAAAATCTAAAAGATGAATATAGGAATTTCCATAAGTAATGCAGATCATGAATCCAAAATGTTTGAAAACAATATTGTTACAGATTGGGCAGGTTCACGGATTGAATGGACTTTAATTAAGAAGGTACAAATAGATATTTATTTACAGTTGCTATTTACAAATATTTACATTTGATAAAAGTAAAAACAATTTAGTCTTTAACAGACTATTACAGTTCAAACTACTTCCCTCACAAAGCACAGAAAAATTAAAAATGCTACACCACAAATTAAGATATATTCTCGGCCAAGTTCAGCAGTTTCATCTCGGTCAAAACACTGATGATCACGTGTCACATTAACTCAATGAAAGCACAATAGCAACTGACTGATCGGCGATTACAACAAGGCTTTTATACACTTTCGGAAGACCCCTGAATTTTCTGGAAAACAGTAGAAATTTCAAAACACCAAGTCGCCAAACACCTTGCCAAGAAGCCAAAATGCGTTCAATTTACAGAATTTGTAACAATATAAACGCTGGGCAATAAAGTTTGGACATTCTGACAAAGAAAGAAAAGATTCAGATTCATTCATTCTGAAAAGATGCAGAAGACAAATGTATCATGAGCACACTGATGCTTGTTATCAGACAAACATATGAAAGAGAGCAAATCCTTTATGCCATTCACACAAATGAGTGGATAAGTCAGCGAGTCACTTATGAAATATTTGGCACGCCATCCTAGCTATCAGAAGTTCTTTAGGTACTTTTCCATTAGCCGGGAGCAAATGTGGCCAATTGTGAACAACCAATTCACCAAGAGTGAAGAGATTTTCCGTTAGCCGGGCGCAAATGTCACCAATTGTGAACAGACAAGTCGCCAAGCGAAGCGATTTTCCATTAGCCGGGCGCAAATGTCGCCAATTGTGAACCAAATGCGAGGCAAGTCGCCAAGAGAATGGTTGTAAGAAATTTGGCGGAATTCTACATTATTTAGCGATTTTACGCTTGCGCTCAGCTAACGGAAAAGTACCGTTCTTTATAAAAAAAAGGAATTTACTTCTAATAATTTTAATTTATCCTCTGAATTTTCTTCTGTGCTTGTCATTGCCATGTTCTGCAATGATGACTCTTATTTCTGTGAAACAATCTCAAAATTAAGAGGGTTTCTCATTTCTTATTACTGGAATTAAGGTATTTAAAATATTACAAAAATACATCAAGGTGTTAATATTATTTTAAATATACAAATAATGAAAAATCAGCTTTATTAATCTTTGAATTTGAGAAATATTTTATTTGCAATCAAAACTAAAATGTTTTTGAAAAGTGGGTATTTGGCCTGAAATTTGGCTAAATATTCAGTATATGGCCAAATCACTATTCATTACATCCCTACTTTTTAGTGAATTTATTATTTATAATTCTAAATATAACAAAATCTTGGAATCCATTTTTTTCAAGTTCACTACTTGATGGTACCACCAGTACAAAATCAAAATTAAATTAAATTCATTGATAATTCAGTTCTTAAAAGATTTTAAAAGAGTATACTGTCACTGAGAATATATGTGTATAAAATCTCAAAACTCTAGCATATCAGAAAGTGAGTGAAAATTCGAATACAAAATTCCATCCTTACAAAGGAATTTTTTTATTGCTTTATGTTCCAATTTTCTTACATTTTAAAAATAAAATTTGCTGAAAGACTGCCTTTTTCTGATATTTTCATATCTTTTGTTTTGATATAGTTGTAATATTGGGATAATCAGAATATGAATTTTGCAATAAAAACATAATTATGCCATAATATGTAATTGTAGGCAGTTATGCAATTTCAAATCAACCACTACTTTATTAAGTTTCGGTTCACTATCACAAACTGTATGTATGTATAAACTGCACTGATTAAAAATCTATTCATTTTTCTGGTAAATTCTGTGTTGGCAGTAAAAAGAAAAACAAAAAACTTCCATATAAAAATAATGCTTTCTGTTTAGATTTATTCAATAACTAAAATATAAAAAATACAATTAAAAACTATTTTTAATGCAGTTGAATAAATTATTTTATGAAATATTTTGATCAACTGCACTAGAAAAAAAATACCTATAGATTTCAAATCCATCAAAAAATATATTTAAACATCAAAAACATTTTATATTTAACTTCTGACAAACTTCACATATCTGCCTTCTTTTTCACTATTTAAGCATAAAAGCATTCCAGTATCAAGAGACATTACAGTAAATTTTATCCAAAGATAGTGAACAGAAGTTCAGGTGTTTGTAACTGTGTTAGAAGTGACAAGCACCAAATTTTTGCATTTATTACCAAACTCTTATATATATGAAGTTCATCCAACAGATTTCGGAAATATACCTAATTGACACGTAGTTTCAATAAAATTACAAACAATTTTTTTTTTTTGTTTCAATCTCACATTCATTTTCTCATAAATCCTGACTTGTACCTGCTTCAGAGAGATATTATATTTTTAAAAAATTAACTTTGCAGATATTTATCATACAAAAAATACAGATAAGTTACAGATAGATACGATTTTCTTCCAGCAATTCATATTTTAAAAATCTTTTGTCAAACATTAATTTCAACTAAAACTTTTAGTATTGTGAAATATTTTCTGTTATAATTAACCATTATTAATCATTCAATAACCATGACAAAATAATACATATTATCAAACATTAAATCTTTATATTCATATCAGAGCTTCTTGTAGCATTATTTAACTGTCTGGGAGGGGGGGGGGAAGCTGCCATTTATACTTGTCATTTTCTGATAATTTAAAATTTCAATCAATTTCCCACTCATAAAATATGCAAGATTTATGCATTTTCTCAACATGTAAGATTTTCTCAATATGCAAGATTTATTCATTTATTTTCATTGCATTTGGGGCAATTTAATGAAATAATTGCACCTTGCAGCTCTTTTACAAATAATATAAAAATTAATGTGAGAAAAAATAATTATTAATAAAATACCACTAACAATAAATTCATTGAAATGTTATAAAACTTGTTCTTTCCATTAATTTTATTTTTTATTTGGAAGTGCGTTAAACTTTTGAGTGTTGCAATCTTGACAGATACGCACTCCAAGAGAGAGAGCGAGGGAAAAAAAAAAAAAAACTGAAAGTCTTGCGCAAACGAAACTTTTATCCACGTAACAAAGGAATACAAGCTGTTAATATTACAGTTACAAAGCCCAATAAAAAACTTATAAATAAACAACTTCTAAATTAGAATAAAAATATTTACTTTTGGCTGCATCAAACAGTTGATATGGTGGTGTGCGCCCATAAGGCATATCCACTATGCAGGAAAATAAATTTTTCTTGTTCATCTTTGATATAAAACTTAAGTATCACGAAGAAAGAGAAGATAGTTTTTTTAATTAATTCAATAAGACAGTTTGCCAGGTAAAGATCTCACGCTATTGTTGAAATTTCTTTGTTCATAATTCATAGTTTAAAGTCGGAAACCCAAACTCTATTTAGTAAACAAGGCACCAATGTCAACATTTCTGTCTCCGGCCTTTCAATCTATTCACTTCATTTTGAATATTAAATATTCCCCTCTCTGGGGTTACCATATAAAGACATTTATCGCTTTATAGAAATGTTGTGAATCTATAGTATTTTATAATTACGATCCCTTTTATAATTTAATCATTTACATCATATTAATGTATGTACTTTCAAAAAGACAGCATAGAAACCTTTAAAAACATTTCAATCTTTTCATTTAGGAATTTTTGTTTCACCACACTGTTCTTGTTTTTGGCATCACCTAACTTCATCCTTTCCTCAATTCGCAGTTTGGTTTCAGGTTTCGCAAAGGATTTATATACAAATTAGTAAAATTAAGGTAAGATTGCGAAATCATTATTTTCATTTTTATAATTGAACGAAAAACGCAGCTTTATTTTTCTGAGATAAGTTTCACGTTGACGTATTCCGGTTTACATTTCAGTTCAAAGATATTCGATCTATTTAAGACATGGAAATTGTAATAATTTTATTTTTAGTTTTCACCACATGGCATAGTTATTTTAAATTCTTGGAAATTAAACGACATGATTAAAAGCATATGTAATCATTAGTGTTAATTCACTTTATTAAAATTGAATTATCACTTTATAAAATTGTTTCAAAATATTCTCGCTTATAACCAGTTTTCTTGCAGGACCGTGAATTTCACTAATTTTAGTGTAAGTTTGATGACAGAAAATGTCGCTTTTTCTGCCTTTTTATTTATTTATTTTTGCTTTCAAAAGCATGTGCATCAATATAAATGAAGTTCTCTATTAAATGTAAAAGTACAATTAGATTTTAATGTGGTATAACATTATAAAATCGCATACCCTGTGTTAAATCTTTGTAAAAAAGGATTTAATTACACTAGATCTGATTCTTCGCCAGCTGTGGTTAATCTTTTTAAACTGTGCGATCTATTTAATCTTGTTATTACCTATTAGCTGCCTAAGTATTGTCTATTCAGATTTATGATACATGCTTGGATGGTTTTCAAAGAAATTGTATTTAAAGAAGAGTGGATTTTATTTTCAAAAATTGAGAAAATTAAAGATTTTCTTCAAAAAAACTTGTATTACAAATATATGGATGTAGGAATAAATGGAAGGGTGTAGAAATACTAGTCTTTTGTTGATTTTCCATAAACTAATTTTGATTTCCAATTATGTATGCTGATGATGATGATGAAGCTGTTTGAGATGTATGCTCGCTCCTTATTTATGCTTTGGAGTGAGTGTCGTTTTCTGATTGCTTCTGTATCTCTATTTATGAAAAGTGCATGTTTTTGTATAGCATTTTGATTATATGAATTCTTATTGCTCTAATTATAAGTTTACTATTTTGTATATTTTGAGTATGATGTATTCAGAATATATAATTTCTCAGTGCTTTATTAATAAATGTTAATTACCCCCAAAAGTATTAATTTAAATGTTGAAATCATATGCTTGCTGCACATATTTATTTGAAGTGTGACTACATATGTAATTTAATAGATTGGAATGTTTCTAACTTGAATGGAATGATATAAAATTTATTTGTAATCTTGTAATTTTTTCTCAGTTACTTTTTTGCTCTACTTTACAATTATTGCAACACTAGGTGAAAACCCAGCGTTGCTTGGGATCCATATTATTTCATATACCGGCCTCCTGATTTTTTTTCCCCCCTAAAAATATTGTTGCCAACTTTCCCCAACAAACGTAAATCTTCTTTGAATCTGGTTATCTATTCTTGTTAATTAAAACTTTCAAATATAGTTTTATTTTTTTATTACCTTATAACAGTATGGTTTGAATGAAAAGTTAATCTGGAGTCTACAGTGCTGACTTACTTCATTCCTCGTAGGATTGCCAACTCTTTGCTGCCAAGAACGGAGATGAGAGATCATTTGTTTTGGTTGCACAATGATGTTCTTAACAAGTGACATGCACTGAAATTAATCTTTTCGTCAGTGTTTTGCACATTACGCTATATTGCACCTCGTTTCGATTGGACTGTTTTGTTCATCTCTTCGATATGATTGGTTGATTCATTCGAATTTCAATAAAACTTTGTTTGAAATTCAAAAGGCGTAGCTACTAGTTTCCTGCTATGCTGAAAGCGAAGCCACTGATGTTTTTTTAAGTTAAAAAATTTGCTTGGTACGCACTTGAAATGCCGCAGGCATTGCATGCTCGATCTCTCCTTTTCAGGTGCTGCATGCCCAAGACAGTAATACAAAGCTCACTGCATATTGAAAACAGTATTTGGTGCCTGCAAATGAAATTGGGTCAAGAAAAATTGGCGAAAAACAGGTGCACACCGAAAATTCCTGGCTAACCTAATGAAAATTTTTAAGTAATAATACGGAACCATACAGAATTTGACATAGAATGTCAATCAGTATTTTTTTACAAGTAGTCAATAATGTTGTTTGCATTAAAAAGCTCATCTTGCATTCAGTAGGAAAATAGCAATTGAAGCAACAGGAATGATTTTTTTGAATTTTTATCACAGATGTATTTGCTCATTTCTGAAGTATATAACCTTTTTTAATGTTAAAAATAAAGGCAATAATTTAAATTAATTACAAATTATTAATTTCTGTCCATAACTTTTTATATACTTCTTGCGTAATACAAAAAAATCTATCCAAATATAATTACTTTCTAAATGTATGACACAAAATGACTGACTTTTTACTGGTGATCAGTAATGTAGTTTGCAATATGGTTAAGAGACCCATTTTGTTTATTAAAATTTTCTTAGTTTATATAAAGAAAAACAATTTCAGTTTCATTCCACGATGGACTTCCTTCTTAACAGAAAAAAAATTATCTTATAATATTCGCATTCAAGAGCATTAGTTTAACTAGCCTTTCCCTTTTCTTCAACAGAATAATTTTGTTCTTTAAATCATTTTTTTTTTTTTTATTGAAATGCAAATAATTAAATTATAACTTGTGTGACACTTAACAGCAGTTAAAGTGTCTTCTGCTTTTTTACTACAAAGTGTGCAGTGCGTACATAAATGAGAAATAAAATTGTTAGTTCTTCATTCATTTTTTTACAAATCTGTAAATTTAAACACATTGCAATTAAAATAAATAAAACATACAAAACCCATCCTCGCGTTATTCTTCGGAAAAATTATTACTATCTATAGCTAAAATAGTCTTCATTTTATTCACATAAAGCAAAAAATCTTGCTGAGCACAAGAGTTACTCTTGTGTAGATCAAGCAGTATATCAAATTATCAGTTGAGAAGCCATATTAAGTGTTTTTAAATTAATTTCATATACCAAATTGGACTAGCACAACATCAGGAATTTTTTTTATGAAACAGGTGCACATCAAGCAGTTTCTAATTTTTCAATTATTGATACAGTAGTTGTTTTTTTAATTAAAATTAAATGCATGTCAAATTTTACTTTATTTCACTATTTTATTCAGCAATCTTGTTTGCAGTTTTCAACTTATGTTTTACAGTAGTTAATTTTAACCCTGATTAATGATCATCATATTTCACTAAAATGTACAAATCATGAAAAGTTGATAAAAACAGAATTTGAAAAAAATTCAAAAGATTTAAGGTATCTAAATAATTTTCTTTGATAAAATTTGCTTGCAGCAATTCAAACAAACAAACAAAAAAATCATTTAGTAGTTAAATTTACTTTTTAAGAAAAACTGAGATCTGAAAGCTTTCTTTTCGAAAAATAAGTCAATAAAAAGGGGGCAAAGAGTTTTCTTAAAAGTTTTTACTAAAATTAGCAGTTTTAATATCTTTGCATAAAATAAGTAAAAAATTTCCTAATAGATATTGTAATGAAATATAAAGAAAAAAATATTAGATTTATTTTTTTCTTCTGATATAAAATGCAGTTTCGCCCTCTTTTTTTTCACTTTGACGGAATGACTAGTCAAAATCACAAATCAATCCATTTGAAGATAATTTTTTGCTCTTTAAGGTAATGAAAAGATAATTTTCGTACCATAAATATTTCAGAAGTTATTGGTGAAAATGTCTAAAAATAAATTAATTTTCGTTATTTAATTAAATAAATATCTAGTTTGAATTTTAAAATAATTTTTACGGTGTTAGCTCCCTCTTGTGCTAATCCATCACTGTGCCAAATTTGGTCGTCTCAAGTCCAGCGGTGTGGACGTGCATAAAGAACCAAAAAATGAACAAACAAACACACACATACTTTCCTCTTTTATACAAATAGATATATCCCTATCTAGAGGAAAAATTCATTAAGAGATCAGCTGTTACAGCAACTGAATACCAAATTTTTTAAAAAATCACTTTTGATTCTAAATTAAATATTTTCCATATTTTAAATGGGGAAAAAAATTAAGATTAAATAAAAATGATTTTTTTTATTATTTGTGTATTTAAAAAATGTTAATACATTTATGTATATTTGTATTATTTTAAATACCTTAATTTCAATAATAAGAAATGGGAAACCCTCATCATTTTGGGATTGCTTCAAAGAAATAAAAGTCATCATTGCAGAACATGTCAATGCCAAACACAAAAGAAAATTAAATGAATAAATTTAAAGTACTAGAAATAAATTCCTATTTTAATAATAATAATAATAAAAAAAAAAAAAAAACTTGTACACTTAATTGGTGGAAAAATTTCGCAAATTTAGCAAGACATTATCTTTCAACACCTGCAGGAATTATATAGTGACCGTTTATTTTCTGAAGCTGGTAATATATATAAACCGATGGAACAGACTTCTATAAACGGCATGCAACCTTATTAAATACACTTATGAACTATGCAACTTAAAATTATATAAATATTAGATTTTTTTATAATAAATGTACCGGAATGTAATTCTGCAATATTCTTTATTAAATATATTTAAAACAGCATTTTTTAAAAATGTTTTATCCTGTATTTATTCTGCCGAACATCTGTTTATGATTCGGCCAGACCGAATGTATAGGAAAGGGCCAAATAGGCCTAATACTGTTACATCCGTTATTGGTATTATGTGACCAAACGGAACAGACTTCCTCCTGAAAATGCTGAAAAACTATTGTTCTTGCACCATAATTTAGGGCTTTGCGATGATAAATAATATGTAACTTTATAAAATACACCCTTGCATTATGCAACTTAAAGTCGGGTAAGTGTTAGGAGTTTTTTTTTATAATAAATGCGCCAAAATGTAATTCTGCAATATTTTTTTGTTAATGTGTATTTAAAAAAATTATTTTCCTGAATATATTCGGCAAAATATCTGTTTGGTATTCAGCCAGCCGAATACTGAATAGTTGCCGAATTCGTGACATACACATCTTTATTATTTTTTTGGCAATGCAGGTAAGCATGCAGTATTTTACAGAATCACAGTATTCTGTATGTGTTCATATACAAAACTAATAAATTCTTAAAAACACAAAATTTCTTATGTGCTGCTCTCCCATGAGACCGAGGCCACATGCGAAGTCAATTTTAATGCTACGTCTCTGCTGCTCCTGAGAACTCACTTCACTGACTTTTATTTAAAAAAACAAAAATCAGATGATGAAGGAGAGTATACTATTATGGAGGAGAATGCAAGTTCTTTCTGCACTTATATCTAACTAAAAGTTAGCAAACAAACCCTCTTTTGAGAGTGCTGTTACTGCAACTTTTGCCACCAGGGGGTGAACTTGTAACATGTTGCCCTTCCTTTACAATATACATTGAGCACATAATTCTCAAATTAAATTCCACGAAAAATTATTTCATTCGTAACGTAATTTATCTTTTGATCCCCTCAATCTCTGCAGATAGATTGCGAAATCCCACATTCACCAGCAGTCTTTCTTTCACATATCGGCAATTTACTGACAGAATTTGAAAAATACAATTTACTTACATTATTTTATGTACGTAATGATTGAGCTAGTTCTTAAACTCTTCTTAGTTATAAAATTGTTTTCCTGCATGTCTGATTTTGCTGTCCATCCACCTTTCTATACCTATGCCACTGTCTTTTGATTCTTTGTAGTGGACATAACTGCAGTCAAAAATGTGTTAAAAGGATCAGAAAAAATTCTCTAACAAGAGGGGAGGGCACGACTTGGGAACTTCTTTTCAAAATCAGACTTGGTATATTAATAGTATACCTTTAGGGTGTTCATCCATTAAAATGCTAAAGCCAGCCAATTGGGAGAAAATGGCCCTCAAACTTTCGTCATAGCTTATATACCAGTAAGTTGTCACCATTGTTGAAGTGCTAATGAATGGTCAATATGCTAACCTTTTGCCCAGGGGTTCGATCCCACCTCCGTTTTCTTTTTTGAAAATGTCTTTTAAAATTAATATTTAATTTAATTAAAAAATTATAAACATCTTTTATTAAAATATTAATAATTTTTAAGCATTAAATAATCATAAAAAATAACTTTAATAATATAAATAATAAGTATAGTTACTATTATCATTATATATCATTTAAATGTTTGAATTATTCCATTAAAGTAGTTACAAAATTTCCTATCTAACCTTACGGAACTGGTTTTGGTTAGGAAAAAATGTATTTATAATTATTTAACTGTTTAAAAATTAAATTATAACTGTAATTCAAGGATCATATAAATAAACAGTTATTTTTCAATGAAGTGATTTATATTTTAAATTAAATATTTATAAGTTGTTAATTTGATTTGAAATTACTAATTTCAAAAATTATTTACACAAAAGAAAACATAATTATAAATACAAATTTAATGGTGCTATAGAATAAGTAATAATAGTTGCTCTCATTAGATAATTATAATTGTGCTCTCATCGTAAAAGAATTTCATGGAGATTTTTTTTCCTTCGTAAATTTTTGAAATTTTTCGACATTTATTAATTTTTATTTACATACAAGAACATCTCATAAAAACATTAGAAATAAAAGAATATTTTTACATATTGCATAATTAATAAACGGTATACTTTTATTTTAAAGATCTATTGGGAAAGTAACTTCAGATTTTGGACCATCTTTCTCTACATTCAAAAGTTTAACAGCTGCACTCTTTCTCGGTCGAAACCGGTTCCATAAAGATTTCCACTAGAACGAAAATTTTGTAATCACCTTAACGGAATAATTAAAAAATTTTAATTACATATAATGATAATAGTATTATTATTTAACATCATTAAAGTTGTTTTTATGATTATTTAACTGCTTAAAAATTAATATTTTAGTAAAAGATGTTTATAAATTTTTAATTTAATTAAATATTAATTTTAAAAAATATTTTCAAAAAAGAGAACATAGGCAGTATCGAACCCTGGGCAAAAGGTTAGCATACTAGTACTATACTGACCATGCTATTCGCTCTTCAACAATGGTGACAACTTACTGGCATGTAAGCTATGCCATAAGTGTGAGGGCCATTGCACTGTAGCATTTTAATGGATGAACACTCTAAAGGTATACTGTTAATATACCAAGTCTCATCCCGAACTGAATTTCCCAAGTCGTGCCCTCCCCTTATAAGTAATAGTAATGTATTTATATCAAAGTAGAATTAAAACTTTATTTTTGCTTGTAGTTTATGTTAATGCTTATTTATTTATTGTTCAAATGTCCCGTGTGTGGTATATTTTATGAGATTTGCTTAATTTTTCAACTTGTAACATTTATTTTTTTATCAGATTTAATAAAAAATATCAAGTTTGACTAGATTTAATGATTTAGATAATATATCATACAAAATGGAATCCCTTTTTATTTGGGTTCTAATTTGATATCTGTAGAGAAATATGAAAATTTCTATGAACTTTAACTCATGTTGGTTATAATTTTTCATTTTATTTTATAAAATTTTCTTTGGTTTTTCATTTTGTTTTCCTTTTTACTTTAGTGCAAATATGGATACCTCTCAAGAAAACCAGGTAAGATTTTTTTAATTTCTTTGCTTTGAAAGTTGATCTATTCTGAAGATGTATTTATTTCTTTGTTTTTCTTTTCTTATTATTTTTATTCCATTGGCTGCATTTGAAATTATATATATTAATATTCAAAGAGTTGATAATTATTACATTTGAAAAAGAAAATATTATTAAAGAAATTCAAACATCCTTTAGCTGTGAAATATAAATAAATTTATTGTCCTAATTTTATCTTATATTGACATATTTTAAATTTAGAGTTAATTTTAAAACCATAAATAGTGTTGAATAAATACTTTCTATAAAATGGGGGGAAAAAGAAACTAAACTATGTAGTCATGTTAAAATATCAACAAGGATGCAAAATAGAAAGCTTTTGCTATAAGATGAAATGAAAAGTCATCAAATTTTACAGAAATCTCATAGTTTTATTAAATTTTTAAAAATGTTTTTTTTTTTTTTTTAATTTCCTCTAATAATAATCCTTAATTTGTATATCTGTGCTTTCGAGCTGTCTTTATATTCAATTTTATAACACTCAATTAAAATTTATCTTACGAATTATTTTTATATAAGTGTACAAAGAATCCTGTAAAATTTATAAATGTCTGTGTTATTTTTGCCTTTTTATCAATATGAATTTTCTCTCCAGAATAAAGCTACCAGTGTAGACTCTGAATTACAACATGGAACCACTGCAGAGCCTGCCCAGGAATGTACAGAAAATAAAGGCAATCAATCTGAAGTCAAAAATGAAGATTCTGAAACAGCTGAAGATTGCATTGATTCATTAGATGATATCTGTGTTATAGATGCAGCAACATCAATACTCGATGAAACTTTTTCCATTGATGATCCAGACTTGGTTATTCCTGACCATATAAATGATGCTTATAAGGATATAATGATTGTTTGCAGTACTACTGCGCAGAACATTAGGAAAACTATCTCGGAAGTTCTGAATTCTCGAGAAGGAGTTGTTATCACTGAAGTAGATCCGGCAACTGAGTTGCAGGAAAGCTTAAATAAGAAAATTGCTGATTTTGAAAAAGTTGTTAGTGGTTCTTTTGAATCGGATGAAAAAGCTGATGTAGACAGTGAAAACTCAGTTCAAAATAATAGTAATATTGAAACTGTTTCTGAAGAAAATAAGGAGCCTGCAAATGTGGATGTTAAAACAACAGAAGTTAATGCAGAAAAAACTCCAGATGTTGCTACAGAAAACACCAGAGTCACAGTTGATAGTTCAAGTAATGCTACTATAAAATCAGATTTAAAAAATTCTATGTCAAATGATAATAAAAAAAAGGAAACAGCATCTGAAGTACTTCCTGATATTATGAAATCAATCCCAACAACACAAAACTTGGTGAGTTTGTACTCTAAATTGTATATTCCGAGTTATACATTTTTCTATGTTAATTGTGAATAAGTGAAGAAAATTAAAAAAATTTGCTATTGAAAATTTTGGTATTGTTCCCTTAGTGGAGCAGCAGTTTTCGTCAACCTAAATGTTGACTCAGAAATATCACTTCCATTAATAGAATAGTCATATCCTTTTACAGTATTTGGTACATTTCATGGTGAATTGCTACTCTTAGTATGTTTGGGCTGCTGTATGTGTGATGGAAATATTTCATAATAACCAGATCTTTTAAACAGATATCGGAAAGGAGATAAAATACAGTAAGTTAAGGAAGTAAACTGTTACATAGAATAGTCTCAGATTGCACTTGCCTTTTACGAGTCTTGAAGCAATAATTCAACATTAGTGGGATTCTGCAAATGTGTATTGTTTACTTCATGATTAAATCGGTCTTTAACAGATCCAAAAATTCAGATTTCTTTCTCGTATGACTGTGTTTCTGCCTGTTGTTTCAGGGAGCCTTGTTTGTTTGTTTTTTATTGGATTCTACTTTATTTTTAACAAATCTCATTAATCTTGAATATTTTATTTCAGGCAAAATGAAAGTTTGTTACTTAATCCTAGCAGCAACAACAAATAAAACTTTAAAATAGTACTTCATACTTAATATAGGGCAGGGGTTTGAATCCTGCAGCCTTTTTGAGTTTCTTATGCAGCCTTGCCAGTTATCTACAATTTGCATTGAAATAAAATACATCTGTAATATAATAATAATTACAGAACTATAACCTTTAAAATTCTGCTTGTGCCATATGGCCTTTCGGGCATTGTATATTTTTCTTTCAATTTTTATAGTTATATTTTTTTGAAAGTGGAGTGAAGTTTTTTTAATTGAAAATTAATAAAGTTGCCATTTTTATTTTTAAATTTCCATGTATTTGAGTGAAATAAAGAAATTTTCGTCTAGCCAAAAATGATTATTAATTACTTCTAAGGATTTTTTTAAAATTAATTATACTGCTTTGAATATGTTTCTTTACAAAATAGAACATACTCAGATGATTATTTTGTTCATTTATTTTTATCACCAAATATTGTTTTGGAGACTAAATTTTAGTTTTTTACTGGTACAGTAAAAAACTTATTTTATATATATTAAACATTTTTACATTTAATATAGCTAAATCAACTTACTTTATTGTAAATACAAGACTCTTGACTTAAGAAAAATTAGTAAAATATAAACTGAGCATTCTATAATGTGAGCATCTGTGTTTTTATGGAACATTGTAATGCTACATATCACTAAAACTCCTTTCTGAAGCTCTTCATTCATCAAAGCAACTGATGTATAAAAATTAGTAAGTTAATAAATGATTATTAACCCATTGAGGATGACTGTCACGCGGGCGTTCCGGCTTCTCGTAGTGTTACGTATGCCGTCGCCCTCAAAGGTTTAAAATAATGATATTGTATAAATAGTGTAGGAATTTTCTTAAAATATATATTATATTCACACAAAATTATATTTTGTGTGATTTTAATTTGATTAATCACTAAAAGAATGAATGAAAAAGTATATCCCAGTAATATCAAGATTATTCAAATATGAATTAGTCACTACTTCTTTATACATCCCATATTAAGTAGATCTTTCTTAGATTTATTTTAAACCAAAATATATATTTATATCAAGCAGAACAGGATATTTGTGTTTTTAATATGTTTTGCCAAAGCTGCTGTTAAGATGTTTTGTTCTGACAATTAAATGAAGTTTAATAAACTGTAGATTATTTGTTGTCTTTATAGAATTTTATCAATGAATAATAGGTATTAAATTGCTTGTTTAAAAAAATTAATTGTATTTATATTTTGAGCTTAAGAGTTATCAAATTAAAGTGCAATATTGTAAGTGCAATTATGATATTAAAGAATCTTTATTCAACATACTACGATTTACATGCTTTAAAAATAAACAAGATGTTTCTAACATTTTTCAGCCATCTGATTCTCTAAGAGAAATGCTAAAGAATATATCTATTGAAGATGAAAAAGTATCCAAAAAACAAAAAAATGTCACCTCTAAAAAGAACAGAGAAAAGAATATTGGTAAATAGAAATAATTACTATTATTTTTAATTTTCTGTCTTTCTTCACTGATTAGTTGTATTACGTAATCTCCATTGAAATTATGATTTATTTTTGTTTTATTCCTTCAGATCAGATATTGAAATCACTAGGAAATGGAACTGCAGAAGAAAAGCTGCATTTATTGTGCAAAAAGCATTTAGAAGTAACAGAAGAATATCGTTTACTGGAACCAAGATTTAAGCAAATGGAAAGGCAGATTATTTCTCAACAAAGAGAAAAGGAACAACTACAAGCTGAGAATAATCGACTCATACTTGCCAAGTCAAGATTGGAAGGCTTGTGTCGAGAAATGCAAAGGCAAAGCAAGGCTGTTAAAGTAAATTTACTATAATTACACATTTTTCTGTTTATCTTAATTTATAAATATGCAGTTTTGCTATTAATACTACAAAGCTGCTCATTATTATAGTCTGTTAATTTTTTACCTCTGGTGTTTAATTTGTAAGGTTAAAAATTCCTTTGAAATTTCACTGAAATTTGTGATAGATAAGCTGTGTAATTATGAACTGAAATCAGATTATGAGGATGGCAGTGGAGGCTGCAGACCTTTCTCCACGCTTCTACTTGGCAAAAAACATTATAAGACAGCAGAGAAACATTTAAATCTCTACAAATTGAGCATTTACTAATTTGGCAAAAGTGGAGAATATTTACTGGACCATTCAGTACTTATCAATATGGGGCAGATGGAGAATACTACTGAAACCTGCAATTCTTTAATTATGAAAATCTTGCACACTGCCATTGATCTCTATGGCCTCTCTGGTTTCCTCAGAGACTTAGAAAAAATACATTTACAGTAGAGCCCCAGGAATCCAAACTAATTCTTTGTATGGATTCTGGGGAATTTAGATTATCTAGGAAATTCAATAAAATATTCTTGATGCTCCAAATGCAGTCAAGTATTGACTCTGGGTACTCTGTGAAGGCGTATAGGAAGAGCATGTGCAATCTTTTAAGTTAGGAATGAACATTAGCTTTGTTTCTGATTTGTAAATTCTTATTTTTCATGCATTTTTCAATAAAAAATTTTTCAGAAAATTTTAAAAAGGTGTTTGGATTATCTGGAATTTTGGATTTGCTGGGTTCTACTGTATGTCTTTTTCAGGAGTTTATATCTTAAAAAATTGTAGATGATTTTTTAAAAAAATATTTAAAAAATCTACTTTAAAATTGCATCTTTCGGTTATTAAATTAGTTCTTTAGATTTGATTTTTTAAATCTCATTTTTGTTTTTAAAATTTTATTCATTGTTTTGGAAAATAATCAGGTAAATAAAAATTAATTTGAAAATTCATTTATTCTGTGAATTGTTGCAATTTTTAAGCATAGAATGACTTTTACTGAGCATTAATATGCAGAATTGAATGTACATTTATTTTACTGATTTATTTTCTTTATTTTTTTTCATGATAGGAAGAAAGTTTGCTTCGCATCAAGACAGAAGAAGAAAAAAGGAAAGAAATAGCTAATAAGTTTCAGTCAACTCTTAATGATATAAGTGCTTTGATGCAAGAAAATTCTAAAAAGAATGTTCAATTGAGACAAGAAAATGCAGAATTAGCTTCTAAGCTAAAAAGTTTGGTTGATAACTATGAAGTTTGGGAACAGGTAAGAATATTTTTACATAAATAATTGAATTTACATGTGTATAGAGTTTTTCATTTTTGTAAAAAATAATGAGTTGTCATTTGATGAATAAGTTTAAATTATTGAAAAAAATATAAATTTCCAGGGGGGGGGGGTTTTACCCGGGAAATTTTATTTTTTTTTTTTTCCCTGGAAGGAGATAGAGGCTAAACTTTTTTTGTATGGATTATCATATGTGAAGACATGTAGAGACACTGGTAAACAAACTAGAATCTAATAAAAATATTAATTGTAAAATTATAAATGCTGTAAAATTGTAATTCTTTTTGTTCCATTTTAATTCATATAAAATGATAAATTTGCTTAGAATTCTATTAAGTCTCCTGTTATTAGTGATTAAAAAGTAATAAAGAATAAAAATATATTCTTAACCTAATAATTTTTTTGCTATGTCATAATTTATTTCTGCATTTAGGGAATTTTCAAGTAAGCAATGAAACAAATATTGTAATAAATTCATATTGAATTACTTGTATTTTCAGCACATGTCCAAGATTGTTCAACAGAAGGAATTAGAAACTCAGCTTGCTAAGGCAAAGCATGCCAAAGTTAATTTACTGTTAAAGCAAGAAACTGAGAAATTCCTTCGAGAAAAGCAAGCACTTCTAGAAAACTTAAGTGAACTTCAAAAGCGGTGTACCTTACTTACAACAAATGAGTTGCAGTTACGAACTGAATTGGGTGATTACACCTCTAAATATGAAGAGTTTCAAAATGTCCTCAGCAATAGCAGTAAGGTGTTTGCTACTTTCAAGAATGATATGGAATCAGTAAGTGTTTTCTTGCATATGTTTCTCTTTAATACATACACTAGCTGCATGGCCCAGCGTTGCACGGGCAATCTTGAATAATGGAATATTCCCAGGCGGAGAGAAGTGAGATCATGTGAGGCCTTGGGATCCATATTTTCATATGCCCGGCTCCGTTTTTTTTCAACAAATATTTTCACTTACTTTCCCCAACAAATGTAAATATTCTTTCAAATCTAGTCTAGTCTTTTTATTACTAATTTTCATATGCCCGCCTCCGGTTTATTTTTTTTACACATATTGTAGCTAAGGTAAACGTTACGTTCCTCCCAAAATGTAAAAAATCATTTAAATCCTATATTGTTTAATTAAAATTTTTAAATCCAACCTTATAGTTAATAACCCAGCGTTTCTCTTAATCCACATTTTTTCATATACCCGCCTCTGTTTTTTTCCCTGCAAATATTGTCACTAAGCTTCCCCAACAAACGTAAATCTGTTTTGAATCCTCTCTTGTTGGATTAAAACTTTCAGTTCTAGCCTTTTTACTACCTTAAAGCAGTTTGGTTTGAATGAAAACGCGAGAATTCTTATGCTTATAAATTAAAACAGATTAGCATGATATTTGTTTTGCAAAAGAAAAAATAAAACGAATAATAATAAAAAAAAAACGGATAAAAATGAATAATCATTTTCCCCAACAAACGTAAATGTTGCGAAACACCGTACGACAAAAAAAAGAAAGAAAAATGCAGGAAAACGATTTTTTTTCAATTGTTAATAAATCCAAACGCAGAAGATCGCTCAAAAAGAAATACCAATTTCCGTTAAATAAATTTTAAAAAATGCAACACCGGATGCGAAAACTAATAATAGAAAAAAAAGAATCCACCGTGAATGAATTCACCATTCTGCCAATAGATGGCAGCACGTCAATTCATTCATTTCGACGTTTTTAATTAATATCTTTTTAACTAATTGTAATTTCGGAATTTAAATGGCCGAAATGGATTCCTTGGATTATTCCCCATCTTTTGGTGCTTTCCGCGTGCTTCTCCGTTCAGCGGTTCGTGAGAAGATAGCCGGACATATATACATACATACGTTTGTTTACCTTCGAATTTTAATAGGATAGATAAATATTGAATTATAATTTCATTGAGAAATAGGAATTTTTTATACAAAATGTTGTACAACTTAAGTTATGCAGTGCACCATTTTCTTGTGGTTTTTTCTAAAAGTATTAAGATACCATAATAACTATTGTAAAGAAAAAATTGGATTGGTTCATTTAAATTTTACATATTCTTCTCTTGAATATAGAGGGAAATGGTTATAAAAAACATTATTTTATAAACGCAGCATGGATGTTTTAATTCTGGGGGTTTGTGTCAAAGTTTCATTTCAAAACATCTAGATTTACTTTAATGAACCTATCTTATCTGGTTATTTTTTTTTTTAATTTTTATAAAGCTCTTTTAGATTAAACTGTTTATGGAAGTTTGTCAAATGACCTAAAAACATTAAATCAGTTTAAAATCTTGTTTGAAGGACATATATCGTATTTTTATTTATAGTTTAATACCTTCTTTTTAATTTTTAGAAGTGTTTAAATATGTTGTTCTCTGTTTTAGACTTCTAAAAAAATCAAGAAACTTGAAAAAGAAACAAATGTATACAAACAAAAATGGGAGAACAGCAATAATGCTTTATTGGAGATGATAAACCATGTAAGTTTTTGAATTTTTATTCTTTGTCAGTATGTTTTGTTTCTTTTAAGTAACCATTTATGTGATTCTTATTTGTGTTTGAAATTATTTGATTGCATTTGGACTTTAATCGGTAAATGAAATAAAGAAATAATAATGCCTACGACACTTATGAAATGAAATTCTCGCAACTCTTCTTGGCAAAGCACTCGAGTCATTTAACTCTTAAATCAGCCTCGGAGTTCTTACTGTCTATTGCGAAGGTCATCATTTGTGGTTTAAAACATTAGATTTAGAATTCAACAGTGGAAAAAGGAATTTAAAAAAAATTTTAATAGCTAATAAGTTCACTTTTTTTTTTTTAAATCCTTGAGTGGTAGAAACAGTTTTTTCATGTTCGTTTCAAAACCGGATAAGTCGTATTTATATGGAAATTTTTTCTTTAATATGTATGGATAAAGTATTCTTAAGATTTCAGAGACATGATTAAATACAAAAATCTTCAGTTCATTCACATTAAAAGCTAATTTTCCAATAATCCTTACAAGATCAAAATAATTGGGTACTCAAAAAGTTAAACTGCAGGGAAATATTTATATGTGTGGAATAAAATCTGAAGGAAATGTAAATGACAGGGGGAAAAAAGAAAAAACTTTTATTTTTTAGCATTGCACAGGGAGGTCTTCTTAAACTATGGATCCTCACTAACTCCAAGTAAGGCTGTACGACCTTTGATAACAAATCATTTATTTGATTCTTCAATATTGGTAATGAAAGGCAATAAATAAAATCGTGTAGATTAGAATTTAGCATCCAAATTCATCAAATGTTTATAGTTTGATTGAATTTTTCAACTGTTGGTAATTAATGCATTATTTTTATTTTATTTACCCACATAAATGTATAGTTGGCATCGCAAAAATTTTGTGAACTAAAAATAGGGTTGAAAATGTTATTTTTAAAAGAAGTAGCCGTTAATTTACTAAAATTTGACTATTTTAAATATTATCGTATGTATAAAATCAATTAAAGTAAGGTATTCTGTAGAAAGCATTATTTGGAAGATATACTTTTTGCAGGACAATAATTTTCAGATAGGATAAACATGCATTAGAAATATGCTACAAAATTTTAAAATATGTGCAAGAACAATAAGAAAATCATCCTTTGTTTGTTGCTAAGCAATTAATCTAGGTATCAAACAGAATTATGTAATATTTTATATCACTGTTTTATTGTAATTATAAAAATTTTATTTTTACAAAAGTATGTTGATTAAATTTTCATTTTAAGAAATACACAAAGAATAAAAGATTGAGGAACATTGTTTAGCTTCTCATTAAAAAATTTAATCCAATTTTATTTTACTCAACAGCATAATAATTAATTGAAAATTATTTTATTTTAGAAAGAGAAACAAGATAAAGAGTTTGCAAATGCTCAGCAGAGAATAGCAACCTTAGAAAAACTTTGTAGAGCTTTGCAGGCTGAGAGGAATGAACTACGGAATCGACTTGATACTCAGAATGCTAGTAAGTTTTTCGGTTTGTTCTTTATAGATCTTCAGTGTATTTTACAGCAAAGGTAAATTGAAGTGTTTTATGTAATTTAATAATTCTAATATTAATTTTAAAAAGAAATTCTGATATCGCCTCTACAGAGTACTGCCAGTTTTGTGGAAGGAATGTGGACATCTTTCACTATCAAAGTTAGAAAAAATAAACTACTGAAAAGATGAATTGCAGGCTACTTATTTTATTTATTTTTTAAAGGATATTTTCCTGCCTTTTTATATTTTAATAATGAGGTAGGACAAGTTCACATAGTTGTATATATGAATCATTGGATTACAGAAACCATGAATCTTTTTTACTTTCTCGTATACAAAGAGAAAGTATTGTAATCGTCAAAAAATTCGAACTCGAGTTTTTGACGAATCTCCACTTCTTAGACCTCCCTGAGTCCGAAAAACACAATTTTCGAATTATGTCTGTGTGTCTGTCTGTGAACACGATAACTCGAAAACTATTAGAGCTATGGGGATGAAATTTGGTATGTGATCTTTACACATAATTTGTAGGTTTCTGTCAAATTTTGGACAAAATCCGTCAAAGGGAAGTATGTCTGTATGTCCGCTGTCATGTGAACACTATAACTCAAAAACTTGAATAGCTAGATTGATAAAATTTGGTACACGGTTTTATCGTCATGAGTGTAGGTCCGTATCAAATTTTGGGCCAAATCTGTCAACGGGTTGACTGTCTGTCGGTTTGTATAATCGCATCTCCAACGAATCCGCTATCTCCACACGCATGTGTACTGGTTTTATCTTACACCCAGCCCTTTGGTAATCACGCCGGCTTCTAATTCCACTTCCGCGTTGGACGACCTTCAGAAATCGTGGTATGACCGGTTTCGCTTATTTTTTTTCTCCACTGTGTTTGGGGTTCCTGTTCTTTTCACTGCCTTTTAGCTTATTTTTTTCTCTACATTGTTAGGAGTTTACGAGAAAGTTTAGGGGAGATCACTCCCGCTGGTTTGTGTGTGTGCTAAATTATGCTTATGCTGCTTTCACATTCTAAAGGTGTATTTACATAATGACTAAAGAAATGTGAAAACTCAAGAAAAGACTAATATATATATAAAATCAGCCAGATAAAAAATATAAATGATTGATTTAAAAATTTAATCATTTTTTTTTTTTATTCCCAGCATTTTGATATTATTGACTTATGTGGTTTCTACAATCGAATGATTCATATCATCTTTGGTATATAGCATTCATTTAGTCAATGGTTCCATACTAAATTAAAGAAAAATCCTGCAAGTTTATAGCAGTTGAAATAAAGATATCTTTTGATTCAAAATTTTAATTAAACAGAATCCCTTGTTAGTTTTTCCATAATATTTAAATATCATTATTCCAAAGTACAGTTGAACAAATACTGAACCATATTGTAACCATGTATCATCCATGACTTTCTGATACCAGAGGGGATATTTTTCTGTGTTATCTTATTGATTTTATTTATTTATCTTATTAAATTTATTTATTTATCTTAGATTCTGCATCTACCACAGCTACTGATGTGCCTTCCCTTACACCTGAAACTGGAGTTGCTTAATTATCTATTCCTATAGCTAAAATATTGTAAAAAAATGTGTTCTTCTTTTATTTATGAGATAACCGTGTGCATGTGTTTGTTTGTAGTCATTGTGTGGATATTCAAATAATTAAAAATCATGAAATGCGTATTCTGTAATCTTAATTCCGTATTGTTACAGGTTTCATTTCTTATACTAGTCTTACCACTTTTAAACATGAAAACTGTTCATTTTATTTGATCTAAATTATGTAAAAAAATCATTATAAGGAAAAAATTAGAAACATTTTTTCTTTTTTTTCCTCAAGATTCATTGATGTACTTCAACAGTAATGAAGTCACCTTCCGTATGGTGGATTTAAAAAAATTACTATTCTATTTATGTAATAAATGTATTCTGCTGGTCAGAGAAGAGTTGTCAGTTCAGAAAATTACTTTTTTTACTATGTTTTTCCTCTTAGCATTCTGTACTTCCGAGACTTTAATGTTTTGATATTGTTTATTTTTATGACTGTGTCTAAAGATTAATTTAAATTTGAATTCTTTGATATTTACTGCATCATGATGCTATCAGCATGCATTTGATGATTTTGTGTTGTAGAAATTTAGTAATGTAATTTTGATGGAATAATTTATCTGCAGAATATTCTCTGTAATTATATATGTTTCAGACATAAATCAAAGCTTTGATGTAAATTTTGTCTTATCCATTTGGAGAAATGTGATACTCTTTTTACAATTCTTAAAAATACTTAGTTTAATTCTTCAAACTTAGTTCACTAATTATTTATTAGAAGTACTTACAAATTTGTCTGGTATTGTGTTCTGCTTTCATTTTTCTAACTACAATTATTTGAAAATTGACCCTTAAAGAAAATGGGTTCCCACCCCCTAATAAATTAAAATGTCCTTCAACAATAGATGTAGTTTTCAAGATTCTACAAAAACAAGATTCATTTCATAAACATCACAATAAATAATGATTTTCATACCATATTTTTAGTAGCCGGGTTTATTTCAATGAAGCAAAAGACATTATTTTAAAAATTAAACTTATATACTGTTTGATATTTAGTTTATTTTTTATAAAACATATGCTGTTTAAAGAAATATTTTAAATTTGTTATTTTCATTGACCCCCACTGCTATTGTTTTATATGGGTTTAAACTACTAAAATCACTAAAGAATCTCTTGTTATTGCGGCATTTTTTGTGGATTGTTATGTATTATTTATTTGTAATAAAACTTGTAACATGACCATGTATTATTTGCTTTTTTTTGTACTCTTTTTGAAATGTAATTGTGATTATAATAAGGCTTTTTTTAAATTATGAGAACAATTTTTTAAATTTGTGCTGTCATCAGAATGCAGTGTAGTTAGAAAAGAAAAGAAGTTGATATTTTATTTTTCAAACTAATTTTTATTTATTAACTTATGTTTTTAAGTAAATGACATTTATATCAATCTTCAGAATGAAATTAAATTTTTGTTAAAAATATAATGTTAAATTAACAAATCTAAGTGTAAAAATTAATTCTATCCTTGCGGTACTTCACTGCAAAAAACCATGCAGGGAAATAGCATGGCAACTTAATATTCATTTAGATTTTCCCCTTAAAATTCTCGTTAAAAAAAAGCAGATATCAATGAAATATTGATTATAGAGGTGACATTAGAAGTTTGTTATTTGTTTGGCTAAAAAATCTTTATCTCCGACTCTTTTTATCAGAAATCCATCGAAGTAGTAATGAAAAAAATTAATGAGTTCCACTTAAAGAATTTATTTACAGAATGTAAAAAAGGAAATCAATGAAGAGGGAGTTAAGATGGTCAAATTAAGGATACAATGATGTGACACTTAGTGGAGTTGAGGAGAAACTGTAACTTCCAAAGACACCATTTTGGTTCACCAAAATATAGTATATTTTGAAAGGGTCAACTGCTTAGTGATATGCATACTTTTGAAACTTAGTGACTTGCATAGAAATATGAAAGTCACAAAATTTCACTTATTAATTTAAACATATAGATATATATTGAACTCTTAGTGATGGCACCCACATTTGTTAATATTTTTAAAAACTGAATTTGTTTTTGATTAATTAATTTCTGTGTCATATCATTTCCATTATTACACAATCCTAACTTTAATTTTCTATGATAACTCGAGATAAGTACAAAGAGTTTGGATTCTTTTAATAGTAATTGAGGTTTTTATGTTGTGTGATGCTTCTACTTGTGTGTGTCAATTTTTATGTGGTAAATTATTAATTTAGTATAGTCTTGCAAGATAAACTCGACAGATCAATATAAATATTCAAGGGTTAATGAGTACTTGAACTGCAAGCCCATAAGCAGATACAGTACCCTCAAATAGTCATACCCTTAGTTCAGCAGTTTTCTTATCTCTTTTTATTTTAAATTCTTCTAAATTTTTTTTATTGCTTACATTTCATTAAGCTTGTTATTAGTCTTCAATTTGACTTAAATTTAAACAATATATAAATTACAATTATTCTAAAGCTACTGAGCTTGTTACTTAGCTTCAATGTGATTTCAAGTTACAAATTAAATTTATTTATTAAATAAGTGAAGCCAAAATGTTCAGAAGCCTCCCTTCAATATTTGAAAAGGGTTGGTGTTAATTTTAGCTGTTCTTAACATTTCTTTTCAACTTATTTAATTTTGCTTGCAGTCGGTCTTACATATTGTCAGTTATGTCAAATTTGCCAAAAGATTTTGTTATTGCAAAACAAGTGTATAAGTTAGCTACATCTGCTCTCAAATTGTACAAGGATCAGGGATGAGATTCTTCCGCTTTTTTTGTTATTTTGGAGAAATTTCGCTTCTTTGTCTTCTTTTTTTTTTCTGCCGCAAAAATTTGCTTTTTCTTCCGAAAATTCCACTTTTACACAAAGAAAAGAAATCTTCCATTTTTTAAAGAAAATTCTGGGAAAATATGCTCGACCATGTGGCTTAACTCCACTGGCTAGGAAACTAGCCGATTCATCTTCTACTGACAAATCAACATTATATCAGCAACCTCTACAAGGATGAACATTCCAACATTCTGTGCCATTCAATGTATTAAGTACCACCTTTTTGCAGAAAACAAAACCTCTGTGGCATATTTTGCAAAGAAAAAAGATTTTTTTGCATGAACATGTAGAAAAAAAATTAGTTAAACTTAAGGTCATCATGTAGGGCGTACCAAGATGAAATTAAAAAAAAAAAATAGAACACAAATAAAACTACATAAAAAACTCCTGTCAAAAGAGGCAGGTAAAAAGCTGTGTGCAAAAAAGCAGAGAATAAGACAAAAAAATCTTCTCAAAATAAAAAATAAAACCGATGATTTACCTAGGCATTCTAGAGATAATGTAGTCCTGACAACTATGCCAGTAATTAAACAAAGACATACTAATGAAGACTGTGCAAAAACTTTAGCCTCTATTGAAAATAAACTTGCAGAGGTTGCAAACACATCCTTTATTGAAGAAAAATCTGTCAAAGATAGGAGCCCTCTGAAACAAGGGGTGAAGTGTGTTAATGGAGATCTGTTACCAACAAAAGCCACACAAATAAAAAAATGAAAGAAAACCAATTAAGGAAATGTTTCATAGGGTTTCAAATAATAATGCTAAATGAATCTGTCATTGCAACTGTACAATTTCTTGACCCCTCTCGCTTTATAAGGTGCAGTATCATTGTGCTGTTACTTTTGCAAAAAAAGTATAGAAATAAGAGAAATAAAACAGAATTCAGTATATGATACATTATTATAATTTATAAAGAGCTAATACACTTCACACAATTGCATGAAACAAAAGAAATTATTTGTCCTTATTTTTATTTATTTTTTTAACTAACTTTTATCAAAAGACTATTAAATATAATTCTTCTCAGACTTCTGTTGGGTGAATGTTGCATCTCGGTGATGTACAGGTGGTAAATATGTTTTAATGTCTAATTTTTGTATTTTCTGATGGCCCTGATGATATGTTAAATTTGTTTATTAACTTTTAATGTGAATGATTTAATATTCTTTTTCTTATTTACACTTACTGAATTATAAATAATTAAGTTATTAATTATTATAGTGTAATATTTTCATCATGTTGCATGTTCTGATGTTTTACTTCTTAAAACATCTTTCAAGTATAAATTATGGTACAAATTTTTTGCTTGTGCATGATTTCAATCGTTTTGCTTTTTTGCCAATCTCATCCCTGGAGGATGGATCCAAAAAGAAGTTTACAAAGGTAATAAAAAATTATTTATTAACATTAAACAGAAATACGAAGGGAATTAAAAGGCATACTTGCCGATCTATTTTCCGCATAATCACCAAATCTATTTCGGTGTTTATCTGAACACAGGACCAACTTGTTTAACCCGGCTTGACAGAAATCATGCCCTATCCATTGAGCCAGTTCTCGACATCTGTTTTCACATCACTCTCTGAAGAGAACCTTGTTACAAATAAGTGTTTGTAACTCAGATTGGGTACCAAATCTGGCTGGGAGGTGGCTTCAGACTTCCCATTTGAACTTTTGCAGCAACTCTCGAGTTTTGTGAGCAGTATGGGTATTGTCATGCAGGAGGATGACACCATCAATCAACATGCCAGGGCGTTTGTGTCAGATAACTTCACAATGGCCTAGTGACTTTTTCCGAAATTGAAGGAACACTTAGACAGTGATTTGGAACTGTGACTCCTCAGACAATATGTGAAACAGTTGCTGAAAACCATCTCAATGTGCTGGGACGTGATTTCTACAAAGCCGGTTTTAAACAAGTTGGTCCTGCATTCAGATAAATGCCTAAATAGATTTGGCGATTATGTGGAAAAGTGATCAACAAGTATGCATCTAAATTCCCTTTTGTAATTTTCTGTTTAATGTTAATAAATAATGTTTTTTTACCTTTGTAAACTTTTTCTGGATCCATCCTCGTATATTGTCACATACGTTGCTAGTGGTTCCAGCTCTTGCATCAAAATTCCATATGTTTTGCTGTATGTGGATTTTGAATTGCAATATTTTGATATATAAGTGACAATATATGAGCTAAAACATTATCTTATTCACCACATTTTATAAATTATTACCCAAAATTCTATCTAAGCACGAACTACGTCCAGGCGCATTCAGTAGCCAAATATATCTACAAAATTCAATTTATTTTTGAAACATGGTAATTGATAATTTTATTGTTAACTATTATTATTTTGGTAGAAAATGCAAAAAAAAATTCATTTAACACTGATTAAGGTAGTCGGTGAATGTGCCAAACATAAATAATAAGAAGGAAAAATTTGTCGATGTTTTGCATATTTTATGAATGGATAAGTATCAAATCAAATTTTATGAATCCAATAATCTAAATAAATAAATTTGAAATAAAATTAGATTTCTGTGTGTTCTTAGTTTCAAGTTTAATTTTTTAATTAGGTTAATAGCTTAAGGTTAGGTTTTTAGCTTGGAAGCAGAGAAACCTTCTTGTTTTTGAGCATTCTAAATAATCTACCTTAGGGCAAAAAATTAATTGAAAATGGTATTAACTCCAAAGGTCATTTTCTTGGAACATTTTACTCACATTGAAACTTGCAAAAATGTTTAAAAAAAATGAACGGTTGAAAATCTATTCTGTAAATCATTCTCTGATGGATGTTTTTTTCCCCCTTCCTAGCATGAAAAATGTCTAAAATAATAGCTTCGTTCATTATTTTAATAAATGGAATAATTTTTATTCTTGTTCAATACATACTCAAGGTTCTGCATTTTGTTAATGTATAATTTGTATAGAAAATTATGCATAATGGAGAAAATATTATAACTGTTTAATGTATCAAAATAAAAAACACTTTATAGAAATTTATGTGTTGCAGGTGTGAAACTTGTTAAATAATCCAATTATCAATGTTTTTGTCAAAATAGTTAACAACTTATAGCTCAAATGTCAATGTTCTCATTTATTTTTACTGATATTTATTATGTCTTTTGAATCTCTTTAATTTGTTATCTTCTGAGAGAAAAATTTTATATGCTGCATACCAACCAGATTTGGTTTTCTTGAGCTGCTGCTTAAACATAATGATCTGCATAAAAGGTATAGTATGTTGTTCAGATATTCACATGCATCCTAGATTGGCTGTTTTTTTTATTATTATTATTTATTTATTTAAATTTGAATTGGTTTCTTCGGGAAATCTTTTAATTGTTTTAAGCAATCACAACTCAGATTTTCAAACATGTATCTGTATGTAGTAATTTTTTATATGAAACCGATAAAAATGGAAGCTTTAAAACAATTTAGTAATTTCTACCTATTCAGTTGTAAATATTAACCATGCACAGCTAAAATTTATATAAAAATAGCGCAATGAAAATTAAATTAGATTTATGTGGCATCCTCTTTAATTGCTTTTAAGTGTTGACCTTCGTTGATTAATCCTAAAAAGAAAGAAACTTGAATGCTACATGAAACCAACACAGCTGATTAAATGTTTAATATGCAATATTTTCTATTATGTCACTTTATTTTGTCCTTGTATGTCTATTTTATTCATAATGCTGTAAGTATGCTTATTTAGAAATTCTTATAGGTTGATTTTCTTGTTAACTAATTTCCTGCAAAAAGTTCTTCTTTGTCATCATAATACACTTTGCACCCAGGACATAGGCGGTGAAACCACGATTTTCTTCGTTTTTCCTTTTTCTTAATTTTATTTTGTTGGGGTTTACCATCAGGCTCTTGTGTGGAATTTAATGAAATCTCTGTGAAACTGGAACTTTCAACCTGCGTTTCATTTATTTCATCATCCTTACCTAGTTCTAAATTTTGCAAAGAATTCTCATTTGTTTTTTCGCTGTCGACATCCTCGTATTTTAATGAAGCACCTTTTATTGATTGAATATCGTCTTCAAGCATTTCGGATTCTTTATCATCGAATTTGCTTAGTCCAGCTGCTAATAGAATTGGTTGTTTTTCTGTTATTCCATCCTTTCTTGGAATATCTTCATACGGAAAAGTTCCAATAGTTTCACCTTTAGCTTTTGAATCCAATCTTTCCATCATAGCGCATGCATAAGAATTCTCTTTGTTGCATTTGAAAATATTTGTTTCAGTATCTAAACTTCCAGAATTGGTACTCTCTAATGTATAGCCACTGGTTGTTTCATTCTTAAAGCATTTTTCAATATTAAACATTTCTGGATCGAATTTTATTGTATCGTCATTGTAGAATTTTGTACCTTTGTTTAAACTTTCTGTATGACTGATTACTGCTCGTTTTCGAACATCCAAACACATTTCGCTTCTGTAATTTGTGGACAAAAGGGGTTTTCGTTCTTCCAGGTAAGTTTCGCTTTTGTTAGGCAGCAATGACAGTCCTACATTATTGTCAGCCAAAAACGCAGGATGACAAGTTAGAGATCTTGCAGACAACAAAAGACCTTGTTTTAGCGGACTGTAAGTGTCTTCTGTGAGTGAATTATTCATTTCAGAATTCTCTGCTTTCTGTAAAGTATCACTTTGTTCCGATTCGGTGCACGAAAAGGAGGAGCAGCTTTTTTCGGAGAATGAAAGGGATTCTCTTCCAGCTTCTTCATTGATGTTTTTAAAGTTGTTCATTACACAATATATTCTTTCAAAATCTTTCTCTGTTGATTTAATTAAAACTGCATTACTTGCATCAGGTGAGAGAATTTTATGGCTGTTCCACGTTCGGTTAGATAAGTTTGATTGATACTGGTTGATCCCTGGATCACTTTTAACAGAAACGGAATGGGAAATCGACGAATTAATTGTCGAATCTGAGTGACTTTTCCGAATTTCCGTTATACGATTTTTATAAAAACTGCAGAGCGGGATTTTGCTTATTTCTGAATGAAGCAAAGTATTCGCTATGGCTTTATGGATTTTTTCTGCATTTGATACAGAATTTTGGTTATGTTCTTTGATCCAGCTGTTTTCACTTACAGCAGGATTAGTTGATTCTACTTCAAAGTCTGATTCGTAACGTTGACTATATTCATCGGAATCCGAGTCACTTTTTGGAATTTCTGGTAGTAAATTGTAATAATTTTTTTTATTATCCCACTTTATTTCATTTCGAAGCGTTCCAATTGAATCACCAGTTGAAAAACTTGATGGCGAAGAAAGTTTATTTGCAGCTTCAACAATGTGCTTGTGAGTTATATTAGTATTTTTGCTCACAGAAGTGATGTTCGTAGAACATTCGTCATTTGGAAAAGATTTTTCGTTCTGTTTCCCTTCTGTCTCGTTCTGAAACATCCCAATGCAATCACCAGTTGAATACCTTAAAGGCGAAGAAAGCTTATTGGTCTCTTTTATATTGCTCTCTTGCATTTCATTGAAATTTTCACAGGCAGTTTTGTTCATGAAGTTGTCGTTGTTTATTGCAGCTTTTTCGTTTTGCATTTCAGTATTGGAAATTTCTTTTATTGGTATATTATCATTATTCTTATATGGATCCAGTATATCAGAAGAACCTAAGCTTGAGAGGTGTTTTGCAATGTTTAGCTTGTTTTCATCTATATCTGTTTCGAAACAAAAGTTATTTCTAGTTATTTCCGATTCATTATTTGTATTTTCAAACGGCTGATTTGCAGTTTTATTTGATTCAGAGATATAATGATCTGTTGATGCATTTTCGAAGTTCAAAGAATTTGCTTGGTTTATTTGTTTATCAGAAGTTTCGTTGTCTAAGGTTTCTTGATCATTTTGCTTATTGCTTTGTAAGGAATTTTGAAATTTATCTTTCTTTGAATTATTCTGTTCATTTGAAACGTAATTAAGATTGATGAATTTATTCCATGGAAAGTGAATCTTTAGATTATCTCTATAACTATCAACCTCGCTCGAGTTAGAATACGACAGTGTTTTTGGAGGATTACAAAAGCTTTGATTCTCAAATTCATCCTCTTCTGGTGAGTAAATTGTGTGAGGAACATAAAATTGCCATAATTTCCCATAGTGCCGATCTGTTTTACTCCAGGACTTTCGCAGAAAAGGAGATACAGCCGCTATTTTAGCTGTGCACCTTTCGCTTGGATCTAAACAAAGAAACAAAGACAAAAAACTTTGGAAAGAAATGAATGCATTCGAGGTAATAAATGATCCTCGATTAGCTTCAACGAGAACGCCGTTATGGAGATTTGCTACCCTTTGTAGTAGCTCATTATTACTACATGTTTCTGGCATAGCATGTCCTGTAAAGATTTGAAGCATCATCACACCACATGCCCACATTTCTGCTGCTACTGCATTAAAATTGTTGAATGAATTGTTAAGTTCTGGAGCTCGATATAGGGAAGGAAAAGCTACATTGCATTTCGTAGCTCTTGCAGCTAAACTCAAACAACTAAAGTCACTAATGACAGCCTTATCTGTCTGACTATATATGAACACATTCGCATCATTAAGATTCATTAAGCATAAACGTTTATCATGTAAATAATCCAAACCCCATAAGACATCTTCTGCATAAGATTTCTTTCTTTCAAAACAGTTTGGAGCTCGAAGGAATTCGTCCTCGTGAATAATGTCTCTTAAACTCTTTTCTAAAACATTTGAAATGTACACACTCACCTTTTCGTTAATTGATACGACATCAAAAAGGGGCGCCAAGTTTTCATGCTTTAGTCGTGGCCAGTGGTAAGCTTCTCCTTCTCTGGGCGATGCTACTAACTTGCCGGAAACTTCGCGCCCGTTTCGGATATCTTCGAATATAATACTCGTAATAAAATTCCCTGTTGCTTTCAAGCATTTCAACTCGTAATTTTTACTTCCTCTGTGTTTCCATAAATATCTGATTTCAGATGCTTTAAAATCCGTTTTATCCATTTCAGTACTAATGTTTTCAAAGAACAGACGGATGAGTACCATTTGACTATTTTATGCGTTGCCAGCAACCTAATAAAAGTCCAGAAAACTTCGTAGTTTTATTTTTATGATAGCACTTTGCGTCCGATAATTCGAATAAAGTTAAATTTATCTTCCGAAAAACAAAATATTTTCACTTTAAAGCTATTGACGGTATGTTGTAACTGTTTAAATCAATATAAATTGCATTATTCGTTGAAAATTTATTTCTAACAATTTAAATAAAAGCAATTGTATATTTGATGTTAAAATAGCACGATGAGATAATAGCAGCATATGCTTCATTAAAAACCTACGGGCAATTTTAAGCTATTGCTATGATTAATTTCGGCAATTACATGTTTTTCCATATAATAAAAGAAAATTATAGAATTAATATATTAATAACATTTTGAATTTTAAAGATGTGCTTTCATTTCTTCATCGTATTTTTTGTTTTCATTATCTAATGCTTTTACAACTTTAATTTTGATCTCCAGATATTTTATTTTTTAAATTTATTTTCTGCTTTTTAGTACAGTAATACATGAAATTCCATAACAGAAACTTCGTTGTCGTAGTACGCTGATAAAAGCGTGTTGTTGTTTTTTTTAAAAAAAAGCTTTTTGTATTTTTTAGTGTTGAATTTTTAATATATCTATTTCGTAATTCAATGTTATAATTATCATAGAATCTTGTAATTAATTTTTCATCGAACAATTCCATCAATTATTTCTTATGAGAGATAGATTAATTGGATATACTAATTCTTTCTAATTTTATACTTTCTTATAATATTCTGGATTTCTTACCTTAAGTATACGAAACCAACAAGTGAAATTTTAAATCTGACGAATGCTTTTATTGTTCTGTCAGAACAGCTTTCAATTGTTTTTAGCAGAACACATCTAAATAGCTCATTTATTCTTGATTAAAATCGAAACCTTCAATTAATTAAAAATATAATTGATAACTAAGTTCTCAAAATATTAAAATATCATTCTCATTGGGAACGCACAACAGTACAAAATTTCATAAATCTAGGACATCAGGAAATAAGTGAAAAGTCAATTACAAAATTCCATCTTAACAAATATGAAGCTACAGGTGAGTGACAGAATAATGTGAACACTTTAAAATTTGCGCATTTTTTCAAATAGCTCCCGAAAGGCTGGAAGGATTTTCTTTGAAATTCGACCATGTAAAATAGAGGCTTGAACTCACATTTTACAGTAAAGATTCGGTGACGAAGGTATTAAGGGGACCGACCAGAAATTATGAAGAAAAAAATCTGGGCTCACCCCGTTTATAAGAAAGCTGATAATGATTTTCAACTTTCGTCAATGGTTTTGTTTGCTCTGTACAATACTTGCATGCATTTTCGTAGTGATAGCACGAATATTCGGAAAAATATAAGGAATTTCTCAAAAAATCCCAAATTATCCAGCATGTTTTTTGCTTATAACATACAGAGTTTTCAACAAAAATGTACGAAACTTACAGAATATTTGAAAATATGTTAGAGAAGTATTGTATTAAAATTTGAAGTAAATATTTTGATTATTAGAGGAAATATGAGTATTTATAGTAAATAATATTTTACTGCTCATGTGCGAAACGTAGCGTAATTTTTCTTTCATTATTTCAAAGCCAGACGTATAGGGCAATTTATATAAAAATTTCAGTGAAATGCCGTTAAAATTCAGAAAAATATCGGCATTACAACGAGGTGAATTTCGGTTGGACTCTTAAGAGAAAATAATGAGGATTCTTGCACAAACTGATTTCTTAAACTTGAATATTCTAATTATTATCGTCAAAATGCAATTTAAGTAATGAATTTAATTTATAAGTATACATGGGTATTCGGATATTCAACTTTCCTAACATTCAATATTACTTTTCGAAGATTCAAGTTTAGAAAATTTCATTTTTTGCTAGAATCTTCATCATTTATCGTCTCTTAAAGTGCAACCGAAATTCGGCACTCTGCAATGCCGATATGTTTCTGAATCTTAACTGTATTTAACTGGAATTTTTATATCAGCTGCCCTATATATCTGGCTTTGAAGTTGTGAAAGAAAGATTACGCTACGTCTCGCACATGCGCAGTAAAAAATTATTTACTAAAAATAATCATATTTCCAGTAATATTCAAAGTATTTACTTTAAATTTTAACCCACTGCTTCGGTAACAGAGTTTCAAATAGTCTGTAAGTTGCGTATAATTTGGTTGAAAACTCTGTATGTTATAAGCAAAAAATGTGGGATTTTTTAAAGAAAATCTTTATTTCTTCCCGAAGATTCGTGCTATCACTACGAAAATGCATGTAAGTACTGTGTACATGAAACAAAACCATTGATGAAAGTTGAAAATCATTATCAACTTTCTTATTTACGGGGTGAGCCCAGATTTTTTTCTTCTTCATCAATTTCTGGTCGGTCACCTAAATACCCTCGTGACCGAATATTTACTGTAAAATGTGAGTTCAAGCCTCCATTTTACATGGTCGAATTTCAAAGAAAATCCTTCTAGCCTTTCTGGAGCTATTTGAAAAAATGTGCAAATCCTTAAGGTGTTAACATTTTTTTGTCACGCACCTGTATATATAAAAAAAAAATCCTAACTTTGTTTTTCATTTATTCCTTAAAAATGTGCTCTAATGAATAATTGTAACGTTTATTGTTTTTATTATTTATTTATAGTTGATATACACAGTGTTGGTCTGGATGAAAATAGATTATTTTTGGTCGTATTGTTATAATGCACAAAATCCTCTTATCGTCTGCAACTATATTGTAATTAAAATGAGAATATCAGTTGCCATAAACGATTTTTAAATCTTGTAACTTTTCGAAAAATTATATGTTGTACCAAACGATTTTTTAAAACCTCCGAAAGCGAATTTTTTCGTTGATTTATTAATAATTTTTAAAGGAATAGCTGATAACCCAGCATTGCTCGGTATCCAATTTTTTTCATATACCCTCTCCGTTTCTTTTTCTACAAATATTGTCACTAACTTCCCCAACAAACTTAAATCTCCTTTGAATCCTTTCTTGTTGAATTAAAACTTTTAAATCTACCATTTTTATTACCTTATTACAGTATGGTTTGAATGAAAATGCGAGAAGTTTGGAAAAAGAACATTTATTTCAAACTTTTAAAAAATAAACAGTATAATAACCAATATATCTATACAATGAACAATTCTACTATACAGAATTTTCCTACCGTTGCTAATTGAAAATATAAACTTAAAAATCTTTAGATAGAAAATGTTGCCAAAAATAGATTTGTTATTGATGTCCAAAGATACATGTGTTTTGTACATACAAAGATACATTTGCAGTAGCAAAAAAACATCAAAGACAAAAAAAAAATGCAAGAACTAATATGCAAGAAACACGCAGGCATAATATTTCGTCTCGCGCGATGTGATTATTTATGGAGATTATTTAATCTGATTAAAAATATAAATTTAAAAATCTTTAGAACGAACAAAATGTTGCCAAAAACATACGTTACAAAATAAAAGACCAAGAGACAAAAAAAGGGGGGAAAGAGAAAATGCGAGAAGAATTTTTTCCGATGTTTAATAAATTAAAACAAGGAAGCATATAATTCGTTTCTAGCGACGCGAATCGTTTGCAGAAGAAAGGCGTTGCCGAAAACTAAAAAATCGTTAAAAATCATGAAAATTATTATATGACAGTAACTTCAAATTGCTCTTATTAGAACGGAGTTATTCTGGACTTTACAATGATATAAAAATTACGGTTCTCCGATGAAAATATATGCAGAAAATTCTCGAAAAAAGACAAAAAACGCCCGAATTTACCACTTAATATTTAAATAAATAAAAATCTAATTCGAATTTTGAAATAATTTTTACGGCGTTAGTTCCCACTTGTGCTAATCCAAATTTGGTCCCGATAAGTCAAACATGTCTGGGCTTGTGTAGAGAAGAAGAAAACGAACAGACATATACATATACAGAAAATAAGCTGTTTTCTATATATAGATGATACGAAATTTAATTAACCCTTTATCTACTGCATTATGAACTACTGAAACTTTTTTTCCTAAATATATTTTTTTAGCTGCCATATTGATAATTAAAGAATATACAAGAAAAAAAATCTCCCTGGTGCGAAATTTAATTTATTAGAACTAATTAATTAAAGAGGTACTTAAAAGTACTGTCAGTACACTATGTATAAATTTCCTCATAATAGAAAAAAATTACGGATGATATTTCTAATGAAATTTAACCTCTTAAAAATGCTAAATAACCAAAAAACACTCATAAGAAAACAAAGAAATTATCAAATTGTCATAATTTTATTTTATACATAATAAAGGTAGAAATTCACATTTGATGATAATCATAAAAACAATTTTTTTTTTCATTTACGCACAAAAATATATTACAAGTTGAGCATTTTGAATGTGGTTTTGATTGAATATTTTTGAGTGCACAGAATTCACAACGTCCTCGATTCGACACGAATGTTGGCCAATGGCATCCTCTATTTTCTAAACGAACATCATTAGAAACAGACAAATTTCGTTTTCTTCTCTTTTTTGCACAAAAAGTTTGTTCATCTACATTAGATTTAGGTCTCCCTTTTCGTTTTGGTTGTGGTTTTGATTTTGTTAGTAATCCTTTGGCAATGCAGCGCGTATATTCTAGGGACGACATTTTCTCACGACGCACTTCCACATATGCAATATATGAATTTACATATGCCATTTCTAGCACAGCAAAAAAAGCCTGTGCCACCATTTTTTCGATTTCCTGTCCCTATCATAAATAGCACGTAACATGTCGGCTTTATCAATTCCCCCCATGTGTCCATTGTAGTCTTTTACAACAATGGGTGCTGTAACTTCAATTTTGTTACCATCTTTGAGTCTCCTTTGGACTTTGCAAGTGTCGTTTCCATGATAATTCGAAAGAAAGTGTACGGATCGATTGTCCTTCCATTTGAAGAAGGATATTCCTTGATCAGATATTTGATAATCTAAGTCCCCTCGTTTCAACTTTTTATCGTCAATAAGTTTGGGTAACCCAAGTCTATCAGGACGAATGGTGCCGACTGCATATATATTTTTCGTTTTCAAATACTCAAATAGTGGCACGGAAGAAAAAAAATGTCCATGATGTACTGGCGGTACTTATAACTACCGCCCGTAAGTATACTACGTGTACTGGCGGTACTTGTAAATACCACCGAATAATTCAACCGTTAATCACATTACATAATCTGTTATCTTATAATGATTGGGCAAATAATATTCTAAGACAATACAGAATGAATAAAAAAATACAACACTTACCTTTGGTTTGATATTATATATTTATAGCAAAGAAAAGATAAGAGTGGCAATCCGCACAAAATGGCAGCAAAAGAACACAATGTCCGTTCGAAAATAGCTTTCTTCCTCGCAAAATTCATCAGCCTAGAACAACTACTGCCATTTTTCATGAAAAAGTAGAGTTAAAAGACTGTTTCTAAAACGTACCATCAGAATATAAGTAATGGTTGTTGTGCTATAAAGTTTTAAAGTGATTGGTACTTATAAGTACCGTCAGTAGATAAAGGGTTAAACATTGTGAGGGGTAACTCGGTGGTAAAAAAATATAATGATTTAAAGTGACTAATATTTCCATTCGAAAGGAATGGCAGCATTAAAGGTAAAATACTCTTTTTCTTCCATTCCAACACTTAAAATAAAAATTTTGACCTGGCCTGATAGTTTACTGAACGGATAAAATGCATTTTCGAATCTAACGGCATCAAAATCATCCACCAAAGGTGACGTAAAGGGCGCCTTGTTTGGAAGTTACAACTAAATTGGAACAGAAAAAAAAGGACAATCTGAACACACTAAAAAAAACTGACAAAATATAAATAAAAAACATAAAATAACCGTAAAATACAATTACCACAGGATAAAAATTTTTCCGAAATTTAAAAAGTGTAAACCACGCCGAAATCATAAATTTAAAATACAAGTCCATGTACCAAAATGTTTAGATCACGAAACCAAGCTATGATGAATCAATTGATAGATGATAAAATCATGTTTAAAATTCAGCAAACAGAAAATGCAACAACTTAGTAAATAATAGATCATAAATATTCATCAATAGCTTAGCAAATAACATTTTAGGTACAATAAAGTCAGGGCACATTAATACGATCAGTGGGATCATATACTAATCACAATATGACGCGTTCTGTTCATTTCTCCTTATAGGTGCCTGTATCTCCGCGAAGTATCACAAGGGAAGATACAAAGCCAGCAAGGGAATCACATGCCTGGATGTCTCAACAAACAAGTAGCGCATACTGATTTAATGGCAAGGTTTGCGCTTCGTTGTATATGGCGGGACATTCACCAATAGGCCACTCCACTTTTTTGGAACATAGCGTGCCAAATCGTTTCGTCAATGTAATAATCGGATGAGAAATGGCGTAGACCGGGGAAAAAGTTGGATTTTCATCCGGTTTGATTTTTATTTGGCGCATTTGGCCATAAAACTGAATTACGGTTGTGGGTTAGGGGGCCGAGCCTCTCTCACAAAAGCGAAAACCACAAAATGGGAGAGTGTAGGTGGGAGTCAGTCTGAGAAAATTAGGGTAGGGGGAGGAGACGTTATGGTGAATGCCCATCTTTATGAAGAAAACCGAGTATATGTTTCGGACATCTTCCTTTCGCTGATTGGGTCCAAAATTTGATGTACAGTATAACTTCTATTAACCGTCCCTCGTTTAATTGTCAGTTTCTGTTATCCGTCATCGTCTAGAAACCTAGGGCTCGAGTTTCAAAGACACAGATATTTTACCTTGATCCGAATGCAATATCATAGGCACGCCATAACATGAAATCCAGCTTCGTACGAGTTCTTCAGCTACAGTCGAGGCTTCCTGATCTGGAATGGGAATTGCTTCAGGCCACTTGGTAAAATAGTCCATTAATACTAGGACATATCTACTCTTTGGGAGAATTAGTTGCCATCGACAGGAGTTTCCATCATCACTTTCCCACTTGCGGTAAAGAACACCGTCCTTAAGATGTAAGGAGTCCCAAAGAGCCCAGTATCGTTTAGTTGCCGGACTCTCCGGAGCGATTTCTTGCCAAGATGGTCGATCCGCCGAATTTAGTTTCTTCTCCAGAATTGGTTTAATAGCAGGATCTTCTAGCTGCGCCTTTTGCATCTCGCATGAAGACCAGGGATCTACAGTTGTCGCTGTTAAAACTTTCACGAAAATATCTCTCTCCATTCCGAACTTTTTCTCGGCATTGGTGCACTGTTTGCAGCTTTCTTTACAAGGTTTTCGGGAGAGGGCATCTGCATTTCCGTGAGAGGTCCCTTTTCGATGCTGGATTTCGAAATCATACTCCTGAAGTCTTTGGATCCAGCGAGCTATCTGGCCTTCAGGTTCCTTAAAATTCAAAAGCCATCTTAAAGAAGCATGATCAGTTCGCAGAAGAAATTTCCGTCCATAAAGATAGTGATGAAAATGCTCTATAGATTTGACAATGGCTAGTAATTCTTTACGCGTGACACAATAATTTCTTTCTGGCTTACCCAAGCTCTTGCTGAAGTAAGCGATGACACGTTCCTCGTTTCCAGTATTCTGAGATAGTACGGCTCCTATTCCTTCATTACTGGCATCCGTATCCAAAATAAAATCTTTGTCAGTCCGGGGGTAGGTCAAAATAGGAGAAGATGTCAAAGCCTGCTTTAAACTATTGAAAGATTTCTCACATTCATCTGTCCAATTAAAGTTTGATTTAGCTTCAGTTAATTTATGTAGAGGTCTTGCTATTGTAGATAAATTTTTCACGAAACGACGATAATATGTGCACAGCCCAAGGAAACTTCGGAGGTCATGTATTTTGTCTGGACGGGGCCAATCAACTACTGCCTTAATTTTCCCTGGATCAGTTTTAACTCCTTCTGCTGAAATAACGTGTCCGAGATAAGTAACCTCCTTTTGGAAAAACCTGCATTTCTTGGGACTTAATTTTAGGTTGGCTTTTTGTAGCCTCTGGAATACTTTACGAAGGTTATTTAGATGTTCTTCAAATGTTCGCCCTACTATTATAATGTCATCTAGATACACTAAGCAGGCTTCAGACGATAGACCACGTAATACTGTCTCCATCAGTCTTTCAAATGTTACTGGGACGTTACAAAGTCCGAAAGGCATTACCTTAAATTGCCAAAGTCCTTGTCCGGTGGTGAAGGCTGTCTTTTCTCTATCTTCAGGTCGGACCTCAACTTGCCAGTATCCACTTTTCAAATCCAGTGTCGTAAACCATTGACTTCCATTCAAAGCATCCAGTGTGCCGTCTATTCGTGACAGGGGATAACTGTCTTTCTTCGTAATTTCGTTTAGTTTCCTGTAGTCAACACAGAATCGTGTTGATCCATCTTTCTTTTTAACAAGCACAATAGGCGAAGCCCAAGGGCCTGATGATTCCTCAATTATCCCATTTTCAACCATTTCTTTAACTAGATGTTCTGCTTCTTCTTTCCTTGCAAGAGGCAAACGTCTTGGGTATTGCTTGATTGGTGGATGGTCACCTGTATTAATTCTATGTTGTGTCATATTGCAACGGCCGACATTAGCGTCACAGATCGAAAATAAGTCCTGAAATTCATTGAGTAACTTCCTTACTGCTATTCGTTGTTCTTCATTAAGTATTTGAAGATTCTCCAAGGTTGACTGTAGATGTTGTGCTCCAGAAAATTCTTGAGGACGAGCGACGATATCCACTACTGGTTCACAGGTCGCAATAACTTCTTCTTTGTCCAGAATCTTGGGTTTATTGTTTAAATTCAGAACTCTAACGGGAATGACTTCCATTTCCAAATCAACGAATGTGTCCGCCACAAGAACACCTTTCTGGGAGGCTTGGTTAGGAAAGTTCGTTATGGCATATCTGAACTGTCCAGGAGCTTCGGGAATTCCTTGAATAAGACATTCTGATCTTGCTGGTATTATAGTTCTCTTTTTCACCAATACGGAGCACGACTTTGAATGCTGTACAGTGGCTGAAAACAGAGGAATTTCCTCTCCTCCTGTCCGTATTTCGTTCTTCTCCAGATCTACTGTAAAGTTGAATTTTTGAAGGAAATCCAGGCCGAGAATACAGGGATCGGTGATGTCAGCTACGTAGATTCTGTGATGAAATTTTCTCGAGCCACATTCAATGGATGCATCCAGTTTTCCTCGTATTTCCGTTTTCTCACCAGTAGCGGTCTTTAAAGAAATGTTAGGAGCCGTGTAAATAAGCTGTTCCTTCAATTTTTGTGCCAAGTCTGTTCTTAAAAGAGTGATGTTTGCACCTGTATCCACCAACATCAAACACTGGATACCACAGATAGATCCTTCTAAGTAGAGTCCATTTTTCTTTCCGCTAAGCGAGGAGACTCTCAGTCCTTCTTCAGGGGCTCTATTCAGAGAAGGCAGCCTTCGCCACGCAAGACAGCCGTTTGTTAGTTTTTCCTGGTTCGAAGTAATCGCCTGGCACTCCCTCTGCACGTGTCCCTTCTTGTTGCATTTCCAGCAAGTGACGTTCGGGTTTCGCCGAGGAGTGTTCTTCTTTCCAGCGACACTACTGTTTAATAGCAGGATCTTCTAGCTGCGCCTTTTGGATCTCGCATGAAGACCAGGGATCTACAGTTGTCGTTGTTAAAACTTTCACGGAAATATAAATGTGACAAATTCGTCTTGTGGGTGTACGTGAATGCAGTCCAATAAGCAGGATTACAAAAATAAAGCTCTTTATTTTACAGGTAATCTAAGCAAAGAAACATAACACAAATATTAAAACAGCACTTGTAAAAATTCACAACAGAGATTACCAATAAATCTCAACACAGCACTCAAAGGTTTCTTATTAGCTCACCAGCTCGCTTGCAGATCAAAATCCAACTGACTCTTCTTGGCTTGAGAGCTTGCCTTTTATACTTTTCAACAGGAAGTGACTTCATTACGTAGGAAGTGACATAATCTCTAGAAAGTTCATGAAACCAATAGAAATATGTTGAAAGTTCGAGGTCCTTCTAGAGAATTCCACTTGTCGCCAAAATGGTCGCCAAATTTATCGCCAAGTTTTTCGCCAAGATTAGCATCTCAGGGAAACGAATTTATAGCTTTGTAACAGTATTAAGAGTTTCCTTTGCACACAGACCGAGTCCGAACGGTTAATCGAAGTTTTACTGTATTTGCTTACCAAATTTCATTCACCTAAGTCAGGGGTTCCCAACCCTTTTTTCCTTGGCGTACCCCTTGATGAGTCTTTTTATTTTCGCGTACCCCATACTGTCATATCCAACCCCCTCCCAACCATCCGTATATGCAAAAAGTTTTTTCAATAATGTTAAGAGTTTAGGTTAGCTTAAGAATCAACCGACTCGAATTAACAGCATTCTCAGCACTTATTTTTGGCTTTACATTTTATTTCATTTTTACAATGAAAAACGAAATGTTCAATCTAAAAACAAATGAAATTAGTATTGTTATAATTTCGCATTAACTTACTTAAGGGTAGTTATTTTTCTATTATTATTATCATTTTGTTTTATAGTCTTTAATCCCGAGGCGACTTTTTTCTTCTAGTCCCTATAAAAACGGGGCCTATTTGGGAGGACACTACATGAATTGGACTCTCCCAACCTGGGTGAGCATTTACCCCACCCCTGCTATATCCTTCCCTTGAGGCGCAAGGAAATGGACTGTGGTTGGCTCGGATAATTGGCCCCCCCCCCCACCTCGCTTATCTCCTAATCGATCTCAGAACCTCACTTCCCCTAAAAAAAAGTCAACCGCCTCAGACCGGCCTTCGTCGCTGTTAAGAGGAAATTTTTAGGTATGACAGGGTTAAATAGCAAGTATTCACTTGGGGGGAAAAATTCTGTAACTTTTCTTATCCCTTGGGTTTTCTTGTTTCCGCCATTACCAACTTTGATTTCGCGTACCCCCAGGGGTACGCGTACCACAGATTGGGAACCTCTGACCTAAGTCGTTGCGTTTTTGAGTTGGCGTATTCACATGCACGCGAATAGACAGACCAACAGACAGTCAAACCGTAGATGGATTTGATCCAAAATTTGATGCACATCTACAATTCTGAAGATAAAACCATATCGTCGCCAGTGGCGGCTCGTGAGCTCAGAAACGAGGAGGGCTGAAAAACTGTTTATCAAGATAATATAATTTTAAAAGCTACTTTATCCCAAGTAGGTCAAATTTTTTAATTCTAAATCCAGATGTGAAATTTCCTGCTTTTCAAACGAAGTAAATAACCAGCATATGACATTTTCTATTAGTTTTACTAACAAAATTTAAAGTGAATGTTGATGTGACGATTCCTCTGACGAAAATAATAATAATAATAATCGGAGCTCCACATATACATTGCCCTCCTTGCCCAGTTCACTCGATAACACTCTTTCAAAAATGAATATCAAATAACTCAAGTACAGAAAATTTATTTTTAAGCTAAAACATATTACAGTTTTTGCTGAAATACTCTAAAAATTTGAAAGTTTTAGAATAGCATTATTTGCTTGAATCTATCGTCGCAACACGAACCGAAACTCATAAACAGCCGATGAGATTGCAACTTGTGTGAGAGTGAGGAAAAAGAGAAAAATATATTAAAAAGAGCATCTTTCTTTCGTTCAGTTGGCTCCGTGCCAGCCAGAGCTGTGTTGACTTTCAGACCATAGCCCGTCTAAGCTAAAGGCAGAAAGAATTGCTTTTTCACTCCGGATTCTGCTCAGTGAACGACTTTCGGGGGGCCGGGCGCGCGGGCAGATTATTTTGCAGCTCAGACTTGCGTCTCTCTTCGTTTGGATTCATTTTATGCCTTTTTTTCAATTTTTTATTACCTTTTTGCGTTTTCGTAAGTCATTGAACTCCGAGAGTGGAAAGGTAAGCACATAAGATTCAAAACGAAAAATACAAGTTTAAAAAATAATGTCAGGGGGTGCTGCAGCACTAATGGACGAGCCGCCACTGATCGTCGCTTAACAAGCAACACCACCTATCTGATTTTTTTGAAATTTCAAAGAGGAAGCAAATACTGAATTTTTCGGAACCAATTCATATATATATAAAAGAGGAAGGTTTGTTTGTTGGTTCTTTATGCACTCCCACGCCGTTGAACGTACGGCGACCAAATCTGGCACAGTGGTGGATTAGGATCATAGGAAAGCAACGGCGTAAATATTATTTTAAAATTCCAATTAGATTCTTATTTATTTAGTTAAATAACGAAAATTAAGCTATTTTTAGACGTTTTTCGGCAATAACTTCTGAAATACTTATCTTACGAAAATTATTTTTACACCACCTTAAAGGGCAGAAAATTATTTTTTTTAATGATACCAATTTAATTGCTGTAAAATTTTTTCTCCAATTTTAATAAACATTTCAGAATTCATTTTGGACTCAATTTGTAACAATGCTTTCTATTGTTATAAAATCAAATTCAAACCAATTTACTATTTCATCAAATCCTTTATTCACGTGTTTTTACTGCTGTTAAAGTTAAGAAAATATTGCTTTTTTGGTCATAGACTCCAAAGTACATTTCTTACTTCCGTTGTTATTTTGTAGCATGCACTTAACTTCCGTTTATATTTCGTAGCTTTTAATATGCCCTCAAATATCCAGTGACGTTAGTTTAGTTACTACGCGATGTTTCGTTTAAATTTCACAAATTTTTGAATGATCCTAATTAGCGGCGTAGCGACTGGGTAGTAAGGGAAGTATAGATGCCGCTGATGCCAGTTTTAGGGGCGCCATGGAGACGAAACATTACTGCATTTATGCCAGTTTTTAAAACAAAATATGATTAGAAGGCGTAAAAATAATACCAGACCCCGAGGGCCATTTGCGATTGCTAAGCAAACGACGAATGGGGTAAAAAAAAATATTCCCTGGGCGCCACTGACCATGTCAATAAAACGGTAATATGTTTGTGTAACTTTTTATTTTTCACCCAGGGACCGAACCCCGGAACATTGAATTCCAAGAGCAATGCCTTGACAGCTGTACTATCGTAACTTATTCAAATACAATAAAGAGCCGAAAAAAAACATGTCCAGGACGCCGTTTACCCAAGTTAAGCCTCTTATGATGAAGCGGGGAGGTGAAAAAAATCAAAGTAAGACCCGAGTGCCGCTTACCCTCGGTACACCACTGTCAGTATGTAAAGTCATTAAAGGTTTATGGAGTTCCATTCCTACCGAAGAAAGAGGGCCCAGGGTGAAAAAGAAGGAGTGATGCTTCCGGTCAGGAACACAAACACCGCAAAGAAGAAAATGGGGGGGGGGCATAAAAAGCATGATATGAAGTATTTCTGTTGCCTCCGTAACAATGATGGGGATGGGAAGATGGAATTCCAATTTGTCAGACTCGTGTGAAGTGGTTCAAAGTATGGAGACGAAAAGAAGAGGTTAGTTTAGCTGCTGGCCGAGGGGTCAGAGACAAAACAAAATCAACGAAAGACATTATAGTGAAACACTGTTTAATTAAGTTTAAAGAGTTATAAGTACTTAGACTTGAAAATATTTCTACCCCGAGCAACGCCGGGTATATAAGCTAGTAACTAATATTTCTGATTTTTTTTTTCACATCTGGTTGGAACATGAGGTCTCATGTTTATACCAGATGCTATAAAAATTCAGATATATTCGTTATTCATTTCGAAAAATTGAGTATTTCCTTCCTCTTTGAAATTTCAAAAAATTGAGGTAGGTGGTGCTGCATGTTAAACGACGTTATGCTAAATTCCATCGATATAGATCTTTGGGTTAGGGTATCATGTTCACATACACACGGACGGACAGACAGATAGACTTCCTGAAGACGGATTTCGCCTAAAATTTGCTACAAATCTTAAATTTTGGTGTAAAGACCACATTCCAAATTCCACCAGTCTAGTTCTTTGCGTTTGACTTATGTTCACAGACAGAACGCCACCTCATGCCCCTTGTTCTGCAACCATTACAGTTACTGTACCAGTTTTATGGACACGGGACCATGTTCGCAGACAGACAGACATTATTCTACAAATTTATTTTTTCTCAGGGAGGTCTAAAACGTGGAGATTCCTCAAAATCTCGAGGTCGAATTTTTTGCTATTACCATTCTTTCTCTTTGTATATTTAAAAGAAAAATGGTTTTAAAACAGCTAGAAACAGAAAGTGACATTATATTAAGTGTAACACGAAGGAAAAAAATATATAAAGAGATTGATTATCTTTAAAACCAATATTTTATGACATCAAAACATAAACGTCAGCAGTAACAAAAGACAACTGTTGACGGCAAACAATTTCATCGTCATTTTTAAAACAAACTTTAGATTCAAAATATTGATTTGCCTTTGAGATTGGCAAGCATTCATAGATTTAGAAAGCCAATAATAATGATCTGTTTCCTATTATAAAGAAAGTAATGAATTTTCAAAAAAAAAAAAAATCACTGTATACTTAGGATCATTTATTTATTGACTGTCTTTTGAATGGATTTTTTGAAAATATTATGGAAAGCTAGTTTATTGTAAATTATTTTTACCTATTCATAAAAGGTTATTTTCTACTTTTTAACTCATTAACTTCACTATCGATTGAAATCTTGCTATTGATTATAAAATTTTTAAGCTTTTCACTATTGCAGGTTGTTTTCAGCATTCACCAAATACGCCGCAATGATTTGCGGCATTTGCAGTAAATATATATATGAACTCAAAAGTATAGTTTTTCGCCCCTAGAATCAGTTATAGCTGGCATCCAGAAAGCCACTTCTACAAACAAAATCCAGATGTATTTAACACCGATCCAGATGAATTATAAGGTCGTGCTGTCCAGTGAATTAGAAGTTTGACAACACGATTGTAAATACTCTAGGTATGAGTTCCTATTTAGTGATGTCAGAGTCCGTCGTGAAAAGGTTAATTCAAGAAACTAACGATCCGTTCCGTTTTCTGATGATTGATAATTTTTGATTATTTTTTGACTCTTCAACAAAACAAGTTCCCTTTGCCTTATATATCGGTCTCAGTTTTCATGAAAATAAAATTTTCATCTTCCCTGCATCAGATGATTTTAAGAAAAAATTCTGAATAATCGTGAGATATTATCAAAATAATGGGATTGAACAGAAACTCAGTTTTTGATGAAAATCTCATTTAAAAACATTACTGAAGTATGGATTGTTAGAACTTTTTCCCTTCATCTCTGTTTTGAATAGCAAATGGAAATCACCTCACTTTGTTGCTAAACTCAATTTTATATAGACATTTATAATTTTATTATCGGACAAACTGAAAATTAACTTTACAGGAGAGTCTGAAGGTTACTAAATCATCAACGTGGAGTAGAAAAACAAAAAGCCCTTATGGCTTGATATGAATCTAATAGCGATAAAATTAACACAACTGAATGAGTTGATGTTTTTTATTTTAATGATTAATTCGCTTAACTGAATGAATTGATGTTTTTTATATTTTGTAGGTTCTTAACGTTTCTAACTTGTTTTGACCAGGAATACTAGTATCAATTAAAGCTATGTAAAAAAAGAAGAAGAAAATTGACTGCATTTTTAAAATTATTTATAAAAATCTAATTTTATTCGCTGAAAATAAATTGGATATCCTCAGTTTCTAGAAATTAAAGATCCAGGAAATATTAACTTGATCTACCATAGCAAAAAGACGCATAACTTCGTGAATCAGGAACAAAGTCTATAAATATTCCATTATATTAAGATAAAAATTTAATTTCACTAAAAGAAAGTACACAAACACACACTAAATGGCATAAAACATGTAAAGATCTCTAATTATATTGCATGATTTCAAATTCGATATTCTAAAAAAACCTTTAAATTCATTATGAATCAGTTTAATGCAGAACAAAGGTTCTTAAATGCAGAACAAAGGTTCTTAAATGCAGAACATGATTCCGATTTTACTTCTTCGAAACCTAAACGGTTCCTTAAGGACGGATCCAGGCAAAATTTTCTTTTAGGAATTCTTTATTGGACAGGTCTCCTCGTAGATTCAGGCAGACGAGACATTATCGTTTATGCCTTTTTTATAATTTTCGCTCTGATCAGTTCGGATGGATTGGTGATGCTGTATCTTAACGTTAAGTCTGGCGATATTTTTACCAGAATAACTTTGCTTTATCTAGTTAGTGTTACGCTAACCTCACTCACTTGGCATTTATTAAAGCATAAAAAGAAGATCTTATCTAAACTGCTGACTGCACTAAATGCAACAGAACGATTCACTGTTACAAAAATTCAGATTTTCATTTTATTCTTCATCTTTGGAATGCCTATTGCATTGGCCGCTCTAGATACATTGGACCAAAAGCCAGGGGATGGCTTTATATACGGCTACAAATTAGATTTTACTGTGGGCATTATATTTGAGTTTATCAAGAGTTTCTTGAGATTTTTCATTCACCCCACGTGGGCAAACTTTGTATTGCTCTTGTATTGTATATTTTGTCAGAATATTGTTGGATTATTGCGTGTTCTTACAAGAGAGATCCGAAGTTATTCGCCACAGGAGTTTACAATGAAACGCCAAATGGATATTTTGAGATGTCAATCAAAAATCGTCGATATCATTTATTTAATACAAGCTGTATTCTCTGTGCCAACCTTTTTAGTATCCGTTGCTCATTTCACACACTGTATTGCTGTTCTGGGCATGATTATTGTAATTATTATTCCATTCAGTATGGATTTTATGTTTTCATTAGAATGGATTTTAATGTTAGTGAATTCATCTGGAGGTCTCTTGGCTTGTTTATGGATGGCAGGAAAATTACCGGTGGAAGCAGAGAAATTAAAAGAAGCTTTTTGTAAGAAAATAAGGCAAAGACTACTTCTGGTGGGTAAAGTTGATAAAATCTCTGTTGAAAAACAGTTGGCAAAAAACTCTAACTTTGTTCTATCTGGGTGTGATATTGTCTTTTTTAGAAAGAGTTCTATTCTCGCTTTGGCTGGAACGGTTCTTACTTACACGATTCTGTTTGTTACTAAGGCTTAAACCGAAGAAGAGCATATAAACTTATATTGAAAGATCAGATCAAACTTAACATTCAGCTTAAGCAAACATTTAGAAAATATGAAATGTCTAGCACTTTTTATTCAAGGAAAATTTAGATTTGAATTTAAAATCCATTTAAATGGCTTTTCTTATATCTATCTTTGTCTTCTGTCGTGCTAGAAGTCCTGTAGCAGCTGGAGTAGTTCAAACCGCATCATTTAAATCTCTAATTGTTTTTTATCTTTGAAAAATAATAAAACAAAACTTTATTTAGTTACCATAATCATATTGATGATATTTTCCTTTGTTCCATGTTAAGGATTTTTCGTTCTTTTTCTGAAGAACATTAAAGATTTAAGTTTGAAAATATTAAAAAAAAGAACACTTAACTCTAAGGAAAACTGAAAAATTAGAGATGTAACTTTACATTTTTCTTAAATCGTATTTTGCCTACTGTGTGTATAATGTTTTTCTTCTCTGTATGTTTTAATTTTCATTTTACTGTTCTATATTTAATAAACTGCTTAAGTGATCATCTTACATGTGCATCTTTCCATTTTTCTGTCTGTATATATTTATCTGCATTTGTATTCTGCCACTAAATAGAAGTTTATATCACCATGTAATAAATATTTGCAAATTGTTACATCAGATGACATAGATGACATCAGACCATAATTACTGTATTGACATTAAACGTGATCGAATTCTCAAATAAAAATGCATGCAGTTTCTTGCAATGCTATAAAGTTAACTAGAATCTCCATTTCTTTTGAGACATGAAACTGAATGGCCATAAAAAGCTCAAAAGGCAGCCGTTCGGCACAGGGCCGGCCTAGGAAATGCGGGACATAATTTGAAATAATTTTGGATAACCCCGATTTATTTAAGTTTTAAGAAATAATACATAATGAATAAATAAATAAAGAATGTTACATTTTAATGAATAAGTTAACATTTATTGCTAAAAATTTTAATAAACTTACTTACTTAATACTTAAAAATTAATTTTCAGAAGTTCAAAAGTTACAATTTTCTTATTGCCTTTTTTGATGGGATACATTGCAGAACAGTTAAGTTACTCGAGTGAATTAAGGGCCTTAAAATGTTATTTATTCATAATCATTAAGAACACAAAGTATAGGCTTAGATAACTAACGAAAACAATTCAGAAATATATAAATTTAAAAAATTACAATCTTTTAGTCTTGACCTCGAACTAAGCAACAACAACAAGAAAAAACTAATTACATACGATATTTTAACATTATGTTAAAAGGCAAATCAAGAGACGACCAGAGAAATAATTCTAATTACCGACGAATTCGAATTAAAATCTTTCAAATTAGCCAAGTTCCACTGTAATAATAACGGCAGTATACTGCATTTGCGTATTAACATTATGAATGCATATTTTTAATAGAAAAAAAAAAAGTTCACAACCTTTTTTCAAGGAATAAATTGTTGCTCATGTCAGCGATTTAAGACTGTGACAGTTCATAAAATTCTTGAAACAATTTACGATTTGATTAATGTAATTTTTAGTATGTAAGAAACATACATATTTTAAGAGGCTAATATACAGAATCTCAAGAATGAAGATGTTTCATTGCAAAATGTATGTGCGTAGTTCCCTAAACTTTATTACTAATCTAATTTCTTTCTGAATTAAAAAATCGCTAATAGAAGAATATTTTTACAGTAGAATTGGAGAAGAAATATATAACTTAATCAGATTAAGTACAACAGAGAAAAGTTTAAAATGTTCCGCTTTTAAGAGCTATTCAGTTGGCTGTAATAAATGTTAGTAGTAATAAATGTAGTAGTAGTTGATTGTAATAAATGTTAGTGTATTGGCTGTAATAAAGTTAGTACGCATAATTAAAAGATATGTTAACTTTTAATAGCTTTAAAGAAACTCCTTCACACTGAATTAATATTTGTTGCCCTGTGGTAAAACAAATATCTCACTAATGTCTTTTACATTAAATTAATAAAAATTTTATAAAAAAAAAAACAAATATTTTTTCGCAATATATATTATGATTAAAGTTAATATACGAAAATAAATTGATTAAAATATTGTTCATATCTCTCGGAGGTTTCTAATAAACAGGGGTGTAGTGGAGCCGGAATGCCGTTCCGGCATTGCTTTTTTTTTTTTTACGAGAAATAAATATGAAGAAATTGTGAAAACGTCCTTAAAACAGTGCGAATTTTGTCAGCCAGGTTAACGCGTTCCGGCACTGATTATTTTGTGACTACACCACTGCTAATATGTGTATTTTGATGAATTTAATCCGGCAAAATTTAAAAAATTATAAATTCCTCTCTTACTATGAAAAACAATTTTAGAATAATTTATAAGTGTTTTCTTAGATTTAAAAATATAAAAAGAATATGTAAAATAAGCCAACAGTTTAAAACTGTCATTTCATTTTTTTTATTTCTATTTAATTCTTCTGTTAATTTATAGTAAATTTTCAGATAATTCTTCTGTTAAGTTATAGTAAATTTTGCTTGTTTTTTTTTTAATTCTAAAGATGTTGAAAAACGCAGTATTGATGTTTTCTCATTAAATAATCTAAAACAATAATAATAAAAATTATGTTAACTGAGAATAATTATATTCTTTATTAAAAGCAAATCTACGTTTGTGTGTCTCTACACATCATGAGAGTCTCAGAAGTTTTGTCTTCAAAAACTGCTTACATAGTGGGACAGTCAAAAGCTGTCGCGGTTTAGGCCCGGTGTACATTAGCCGATTTGTGTCGTTGAAGCTATAATAATAACAATAGTAACCCCCATGCCCCCTGTCTTATGCCCCTTTTCATAGAAAGGAAACGAAAATACCCAGTACTCTCTAGAAAACAATGAAACTCCCTTGATATAGGGCTGGAGGGTGAATATGAAGGACACACCTGTTTCTCCCCATGTAAAAGCGGCATGCCTTATTAGTAGCACAATACTTCTTACCCTCCTGTTGAAATTTTATTATTTTTTATAACAGTACGGAAAGTTGGCGGCGACTGCTAACTTCTGAAGCAGTGACAGCCAGCTGTAAGAAAAAACCGGACAACACTGGTTTGCAAGCGAATTTAAAAGTATGAATAAAGAATCCTCAAGATAATGTTCTGAAATTAAAGCGATACTTGATTTTAATTTGAATAAATTTGAATACATTCTCTTTTGCACTCTGGTGCGGGGCCCTGTTTGGAGTAATTGGTCCAATCGGCTAAAGGACGGCCCTGGTTCGGCAGCACCAAACTACAGAACGCCGCCCCATGTCCCAGCAGCCATTACAGTTGCAGTACCAGTTGGATGGACATGGGACAAGCAGTACCAAACTACAGTGAAACCTCTTACGTGCTTTTGCCTTGGTCTCGATTCACTTCTATTCATTCCAATGTTGTTGTTGTTTTTTTAACTTATAAACGCCGCTCGTGTTCGATAGTGCGTCGCTTGATTTGAACATCAGGCACATCGATCTCTCATTTTCGAACTTAATTAATAAACGCCTTGTTCTTTTATTCCGTACAATAAAGGGTATATCAGTCAGGCTAGATGAAAATGGCTGGAGGTGGTTGAGAACAAACACTACTTTTATGCTAAGTTTGGCGTGATTTTAATTGCATCAAAAATGCCCCCAATTGAAAATTTGATTGAGGATATTTCGCCGGACGAAAACGAAGACAGTGGGATCATTCCGCCATTTTTTCAAGGAGGTTTAAAAACCACCTAAACCAGGGGTGACACCAGTAGGGGGGCAGGGGACTCTGTCGGGGATGCTGTGCCGCCCCTTTGTGGACAATTTTTATGTCCCGTTCACGCAACGGGCTATTCAACTAGTTGATAAAGAAAGACCTGGCAAAAATTTGAGATAATCATTTCGCCTCTCCCCTTGTACAACAGGTCATTGAGTACAAGAACAAAAACTACTTATATTATACCAAGTACATTAGAGTCCCCCCCGTCGGCGGACTCTAATGCCACTCCTGATCGAAACCCCAAGAAACTTTATCGTATGTCGTCAAGACACAGGAGAAATTTATCTCATAATGATTTAATTAGAGTCCAAAATCAATTAGCAAGGCAACTGAAACTAAAAGAATTTTTTTGCGAAAGGAAACGAAAATATGAGCGTTTCCCTGCAAACTTCTCTGAAAAGAAAGAAACCAAGAAACATTATAGCAAATGCTGTCCAGTTACAATTTTTAAAATGTGTCTGTGGTAATAAATTATTTGAAGAGGCACTAAATCAATCACAACAGCCTGATACTATAACAAGTACAGATTAATATTAGACAAAATTTCTCTCCAAACATTTTGGAGTGCTGGAACTTCGTTTGAAAATCAGTACTAGTGTTAATTTTTCATATTTGAACTTTCAGAAGCCTTTATCACATGAATTGGCACCAGCAGCAAATAAAAGAGACAGTGACTGTATAACTACCTTTCTAAATAGATTTATCTCCATGAAGAGACTAAATGTTTTGGCCATTGTTAATTATTAATTAACACTGGGTTTTGAAACATGGTCCAGCGATACCACACAAAGTGATCTAATAGATTATTATCTCTTTATGTAGCTAACAAGCTTTAAAAAGCAGAAAAATCATAGAAAGATTTATTATATTGAATAAGCAGACAAAAATAATGAGTAAAAAATTACTTCAGTGACGGCGCCCGGGGAGGGGGAGGAATGGGTGGGCTGCAAAAAATTTAGAGACACCTAAAAGTACCCGGTCGACGCAAAAAATTCTTGATTATCTATCTTGAATACTAAGGATTTTTTGTAATTCCTAGTTTAAAGCAGCTAAAATGAACTAAAAATTTAATTTTTCCAGCAAAAAATGTGGGGGGGGGGGCCGTCCCTCCGAGTCGCTGCCACTGAATTACATTGTGGTGTGACCATCTTCCTGCATTATAATGTAATGATCGCGTGAGTTCCAGTGGCCGCACGGGGAATAATATGATTTTTTTTCCTAACCCAGTCGTCATCATTGTGCTCAGGGCATGATAATGGTATGAAAATCGTCCTGGTGTAAGGTGAATGTAGTCCAACAAGCTGGAAGATGGACAACGACGCTTAATTCCGCGAATATTCCAGAAAAACACGAAATATAGGCAACAGCACTTGTAAAAATTATCAACACAAGCAGACAGTAAATCACAAACAATTAACAGTAACAACACTATCAATAACGCTCAGTGTCTAACATTTGACCAACTCGCACCGCGAACAAAACTGAAAAGAGATTAACTCGTTTGATCACCTTGGGTATATATAGCTATCCGACAAGGCTTGACGTCACATGGAATTCTCTAGAAGAATCTCGATATCTCGGTTCCTAAGAGAGTTAGGGCCATAATTCTTGTATTTTCTAGAACCTTCATTTTGTCGCCAAGGTCAGAAGACAATGGGTTGGCATCCAATAAGAATTTCTGTAAATCTCTCTTTCTTACCATAAGACTAAGATGGCAGGAAAACGTATTAAAATTCGTAACAATATTATTTTGTCGTCTAATCATCATATATGCACTCTATGGTGCCTGAAGCATCAATACCTTCTCCCCCCCCCCCCGTTCAAGACGCCACTTGTGATTTCTAATACTCGTCATCCATCACCCCTCTGATAAGAAGGCCTCAGAGCTGAACAATGACGTCACAAGCTAATTGCGATAGTTGTTCGAAACTCGTCATTTCTGATGGAATCACGAAGTTACTTGGCAAATTATTTTCTTAAAAAAGTGAAGTAAATCGAAAGAAACTGTGACTAATGAAAGATATTTTAATTATACAAAAAAGAAAATACTGAAGAAGTAAACAAAGTATAATTCAAATATCTTTCTTTTGTATTTTATTGGAAGATGCTGCATTTTTGCGTCATTCTGTTTAATGCAAAGTTTAATTTTTAATATCCCTTGTTAAATTATTTCACTTGTTTTACCTGACTAATGAAAGATTACACTAAGAAATTTTTAAAAAAAATTCCTATTGGCAAGTCGGGAGACAGATTCCTTTTGTCCGGAAATATACGGAAAAGTAAATTTCACGCCTCCTCCTCTAATTTTATAAAGGTTGGAGCTATGAGGGTGCAAATGATGAGTTCCCAACGAGAGGTTAAAAAACAATCGTATTTAGGGGGTGAAAATCAATTTCACTTCCAAACTTCTGAGGAATTGCAACTATAGAAACACTTTTACTATAAAAGTTATTCATTATGATGAGATTCTAATTCACCTGCTTTGAATTATCTTTCTATCTTCAATAGGAACGGAGGCACGAGGAAATAAAAGTGTCTACCCCCACCCATAATCCATCTACGAAACTGGGCAGAGACTCCCTATAACATATTCCTGGTTGGCTGAAATTAAATCGAAATTACTCTAGATATGTTCATGGGATAACAAAGGCGAAGCGTTACATATACAGTATACTCTCTATTATCCATGCGCTGATTATCCGGTTTGCGTGCTCATTCCGGACTCACAAAAAATTTAAAGAGAAATATTTTCACACTTATCATGCATGTAAAATCGATGTTGATGTTCGACCGAGAGATTCATTCTGTGAAATGGTGAGAGAGATAGGCTAAAGAATAGTTTTTTCTTTCTTCCTCCACGTGCAATCTCTACCGGTTGAACACCTAATTTCCTGAGAAATGAATCATTCATTTCCTGCTAGCTCATTCTCGTACGAAAACGCTTCTCCCTGACACGTCATTCTTTAACTTCTTCGTCTTCTCTCACTTTCGCACGTGTTCCTTTAGTTTTTGCGTCTTGTTTATCGTCAGTTATTAGCGTGAAATTTTTTACTGGTAAAAATGAGTGGTGTGAAACGAAAACGAAACGTTTTAAATGTAAACAAAAATTAGAAATCCTTCAAAACCTTCATAATGGAGAATCAGCTAGTACTGATGCAGAAAGATGTACTAAATGAGGGAAATACAATTTCACATTCTGCTGCTCTACAATCTGTAGAAACTTTGTTAGATTATATGGGACAAAGAGGATTTGATTACGGTGACATTACTGCAGTTCGTAAACTATGTGTCGATATACGACAAGAGATGAACAAACAGCAGAAGCAAAGATGCATTACAGATTTTTAAAATAGTAAATGTTAAAAAGAAAATTCCTAGTTTGATGTTATACAGCATGCAAATGTAAGTAATTTTTATATTTTTGTACTGCTGTTGATTTTTTCTTTAATAAAAAGGAGTTTTCGGATTATCCGTGTTTTTCTATTGTCCGTGCGATCCCTCCCGGTGATTAACCCGGATAATCGGGAGTGCATTGTGTATTATAAGAATTTGTGTTTTACCATTTAGAGCAAGATTTTCATAGTCAGAATATCCTTAATTATTTTTTTTTCTGTAAGCTATTGTACATAATTTATGATGTTTGCATTATTAATTGCAGATGAATCTTTTTCTAGAGTAAGAACTTCAGTTTTTGAGTTGAATTTGAGTTTTTACATCGGAATCCAAGCAATTAATAAATCCATTTTTTTAAACGTAGGACTATGCTCCTCCCATTGGGGTCTCAGGAAGGAATTTGACACACTCCTAAAAGCCACAGAAAACGTTGTATGGGCGATCTTCTATATCTCTGTAACCACATATGTTAAAAACATAACTATTGTTTTATTTTAGAGATAAATAGTAACAACAGAAGTTACAAAACAAATTTGAAAATCGGAAAAGAAGTCACGCGAGTAAAGTAGTCTTACGCCTTTAACATCAGCGGCTGTTTGAAAAAGACAACCTTCCGTCATTTTTTTTTTATTTCCTATATTTTCTCGACAATACAACTATATAACAAGAACAGCACAACTATTTACAAATAATTTACAAAAGTTTTTTCAAATTATATCTTAAAATATCGACATAAATAACTTTCATAGCTCAAGGTGCCATCATCAGTTCTCAATTAATAAAGTTTTTTTTTCCTTTAAGATCGGTGAAAGAGCTCTGCCGCACATGCTCAAAAAAAAAAAGCTCCAAGCGACAACAATAAAAAAATTATAAGAAACTTTGTTTGAAAACATTTTCAATAAAATGAATTAAAATTAAACAGAATATTGCATGGAAGTGAAATTGGAGTAATTGAGAAGCTAATTTTTTGAACTTTAAGATGATGCTAAAATGGTTTTTGGGTGATAACATGCTCCAAAGTTATTGCGGAAAAACGTTAAAATTTAGAGTACTTTTGAATTACATTAAAATCCTGGTTAACCGAATTCGGGTTATCCGAAATGCCTCTGAAATCACAAATTCAAAAAAAAACACTTATTGTTCAGCAATGGATTCCGAGACTACCACTTTTAGTCGATTTTACACCGGAAAGGGGTGTCAGGCAATGAGTCATATGAGCGCATTTCCGGAGTTCTTCGTTAGTACACGCTCAGTAAAATGTAAACATCACCCTTCCATTCTTCACTTTCACCCTATTTTGATGAAAGTAACTCCCCCCTGCGCATGCGCAAAAGCGCGGAGGGTTTCCGAATCCGTTGCTGAACAATACAGTACTGCACGGAAATAATCGCGAAGGCGAGTTTTTTTCCCAACGATATTCCCACTTTTCTCTTTTAAGCCTCCCCAAGAAGTTCAGTGATTAATTTTAGAATGTTAAAGTTGAAATTAATGGGTATTAACAATATCAATTACGATATTGTTCACCTGTGCCTGTCATGCGCATTGCGGCCGAACTGACCTGTGCGAATATTGCACCCGACGGAGGGTCCACTTTAATAAAGAACATGAAGAGAGTTTGAATTCGTTTGACACTCAAAACATTTTAGAATTACGTATTGTAATTAAATACAAAATAGTAATTGATGCTCTTGGCTTAAACGAAAAAATCGTTACCCGAAATGGCTTCCCCCTGTTTAGTTTGGATAACTGGGGTTGAACTGTAATTTAAAATTCTGGAAAATCCTTCTTTTTTTGCAAGCACCTTCTACCAAAAAGCAATCACCTGCCAAATTTCAAGTGGTTTGGGAGATTTCGTGACTAGTCAGTGAGTGACATTCTCTTATATATATATATAGATTACCCTACTGATGAGTGGGCACCACTAAGTGTGGATGAGTGCCTCAGGTTTCATATGAAGGCACTCGCCCGCCTAGGGTTACAGAAATGGGGGGAGCAGTCCCCCCTCCAGTGATCGTACGTACCTCCTACGGGAGGGGTTGGGCCGTGAGGCTGTGTTGGCCATTAGGACCCGACCTCAGTACTCGTTTCTATTGCAACGGCCATCATTCAGATTTCCCGTGTGCCTAGGCAGGTCGGGGTGCTGTATTTCTGGTTATATATATATATATAGATACTAGCAGTACGCGCATGGCGTTGCCCGTGGAATCAGGACTTCGACAAAAGGGGGGGAAAATGCCCACAATGACTCGAAAAAGTTTTGAAAACAAAATCAGAACAAAAGATACACATTATTGATTTTCCCGCCTATTTTTCCTATCGACAATGACACGAATGTAATGACGTAACCGGAAGGAATCGAATTGTAGAAATGCAGGGTAGGAATGAAAGCATATTACGTTACTTCCTGCGAGGAAGCAACAATGCATTCTGGGATCGTCCGGAGAAACTCTCGCTGTCAAATCTCGCTAGCAAAAAGACTGTTTGAACTGATCAGGGAAAGATTAATTTTTAAAAAAACGGAATAAGATATTTTAACCGTTCTTGTTTTAAATCTGACAGAAACGTTTCAGTTATAAGCTGAAAAAAATAATGGAGTTGTAAAAATAAGCTGGAAAAATTATGGAGTTGTTAGAACGTCAGATGCGAGAATTTCAAGAAATCCTTATCAAAAATTACCATAAAAGTGACTATTATTTAAAAATTTCTCAAAATTCAGTAAATTATGTTGGAAATTCAAAATAAACTTCATTAGAACGAAAATTGTTCGTTCTATTCGATGGTGCATTGATTGTTTTTCACCAACCATTAGAAAAGATAACTCAAAATAAAATTATGAAATCAAAACAAAAGTATCGAAACAAATACGCTAAATTTAGCAAATAACCAAACCAGAACCAGAGAGAAGGACTCTGACCAGAAAGGGAACAAAACGCGCGTATCCGATCGAGTAACAACTCGCGAATGAAATTATCCTTACACATGGCGCCAGAAACCGTTAAAATGGACTAATAATTCATTTAGGCTGACGCAATACAATATTCAGTTTTTCCCTCTTATCATAAATCTACCTTCATTGCCTCCTCCCCCCCCCCCGGTGCTATTTTTCGAACGTGGCCTTGGATGAAAAAAAGCTCCGGAACGTTTTACGCAAACAGTCGAATTTGATCGAAACCCGACTATTTTTTAAAAATTGCTCAAAATTCACTACATTGAGTTGGAAATTCAAAACAAACTTCATTCGAACGAAAATTGTTTGTTTTTTTCCGATGGTGCATTGATTGTCTTTCAACGATCGTTAGAAAAGATACTACGCACGGCATTGCCCGTGCTGTCTTGACTTCAACAAAATGAAAAAAAGAAAGAAAATCCGCCCACAAACGACATGAAAAAGTTTTGAAAACAAAATCAAAGCAAAAGATACGCATTATTTGAATTTAGGAAAACAGTACCGAGTATGTTAATCCAAAATAATATTAATAAATGCGACAAACCAGCATGCCAAATATGCGAGAGAAAGAAACATTTTAAGACATTGCCGAAAATAATTATCGAATTCATTCAGTTAATGCATCTTCTCCGAGAAGAACGCGATAGTATATGACGTCACCTGCCGCGACGAAGATCACGCACCAGCCAATGAGATTGTACCAATGCAAGTTAACTCGTTCCGGAGAATGTCTCTCTGAGAAAGCTGACTTTCAAAAAAAACTGTTTGAACTGATCAAGGAACAATTAATTTTAAAAAACGGAGAAAGGTATTTTAACGGTTCTTGTTTTAAATACGACAGAAACGTTCGAGTTACAAGCTGAAAAAAAAAGAAAAATATAGAGTTGTTAGAACGTCAGATGCGAGAATTTGAAAAAATCCTTATCAAAAATTACCATAAGATTGACTATTATTTAAAAATTTCTCAAAATTCAATAAATTGCGTTAGAAATTCAAAACAAACTTCATTAGAACGAAAATTGTTTGTTCTATCCGATGGTGCATTGATTGTTTTTCAACGATCATTAGAAAAGATACTACAGCCGTAAACGTGCCAAAAATGACCCAAAACAACACAAAACATTAAATAAAAAATTTTCTAAATTAAATTTTAAAATTCCGGTTTCGAGGTGGATTGAGTCACCTTTACGACTACCTGTGTCCCAAATTCCATGGCTGTAAGTGCGATAGATTCGTCTGGACATCGCACGCACACGCAAACATTGACTTTTATAAGTATAGATTAGTCGCCTTCGACTACCAGCTTGTTCGCCAGGAATACTGATTATGTTCAAATTCAATTGAATCTCCAACACATAATTTGATATTCATGGTTCCTTTAACAAAGTAATTTGAAACTTCAAATTGTGACAGGCATTTAACCCACGTTCTTTTAGTAACCTTATACCTGTTCCGTTCATTGTCTACATCAGAGGTTCCCAACCTGTGGTACAAGGAACAGTTGGGGGTACGCGAACTCAAAATCGGTAATGGTAGACACAAGAAATCATAAGTGATTAACATAAGGGTGAACTAATACCATTGTAAAATGGAATAAAATGTAAAATCAAAAATAAGAAAATTATTTGACTCTTGAACTTACCTAAGCCCTTAACATTATTGATAAAAGCTTCTTTGCATAGGTTGGAGAAGGGGGGATACGACAATAGGGGGTACGCGAAAATAAAAAATAGTAATCAAGGTGTACTCGAGAGAAAAAAGGTTGAGAACCCCTGGTCTACACGAACTTCCCTAATGGTGTCATGTAACTGCCCATTTTATCTCACATCTAATTACACGCTGTCGGTGTAAACTTCACATTCTTATTCCTCATGCAAAATTCTCATTTGACTTCAACATTAACCCTTTCACT
>BGPR01000360.1:177852-288960 GCA_013235015.1 Araneus ventricosus
CAATGGAATTAATAGCATTAAAAAGATCATTTTCTGGTCTTTAAAATTGCATAAAAATAATTGTTGTCTAATAAATATTTCAGAAGTTATTGGCAAAAAACGTCTAAGCATTAGGCTTAAAAGCGGCTAATGTTCGTTATTTAATTAAATATCTTAAGAACTAATTAACTCTGAAAGTTGAAAATAGCACCTTTGACCTAAAAATATGCTCTAGAATGTCGTGTGTAAATTTCATGTCGCTACCGTTCACCGTTTAGGAGGAGTTCTTGTGACCGACCGACAGATACATGTAATTTCTGCCTTATTTTATAGATATTTATAAACATAAGCAAAATTTTCAGAAATAAAGATAAATTTGTTCAAAGTCTAACCGTTTCCTAGCAGCGAAGTAGGTATAAATTTGCGTTATTACAAAATCGTATGCACGTAAAAAATTATTAAACTTTAAAAAATTAATAAAAATTGAAGGAAAACTTTTTTTTAACTTTTAAGATGGTATAAAAATAATTTTTATCGGACAATGTGTTCGGAAGTTACAACGGATAAAAGGATTACGTGATAGTTGATTTTAAAAATAATTTATTCCACATGGTTTCGCATTCCTGAAGGATCACGTGACAGTTGATTGAAAAATAAAATAATCTTCATCGCGAAGTCAATGGGTTGTAGTTTGGTCGTGAAAGCTTAACAAACAGACAGACACACTTTCGCATTTATTATATTATTAAGGATAAGGATTTGCACGTCTTCTATTGTAAAATAAAGGATTATTTTTGATTTGACAAAAAATAAATGACAATTTTTGGTAATGAAAATTTGCCTTCAGTCAACTTTTATAAGATTAACAATAAAAATCCGTGACCTCTTTCAACATTTCTTAAAATTAAGAAATTGCCAGTTAATTTGCCCCTTTAGGATAACCATTCCAGTATTTCAATATAAGGTGGTGCCCATTGTTGAAGCAAGAGGGAGTGGAAAAATGTCATTAATAGTCCAGTCAACGAAGTGTTTGAAAAAAACATTAAATCATAGTTTTGAAAGTACACATGTTCTTGAGGGGCTCTTGATGAACATACTAAAAGTCCCTGGTCCTGAGGGGGGGGGGAGCTCGCACCGCCCTTTTGGATTTCATCCCCCTTTTTTAGTTTTTCTTGAATATCTCGAAAACTATTCAGTTTTCAAAGTACAATTGATTTAACAAATTAAAGAAGGAAAATTCTCTATAAAAGAGTGCTTTTATTTTTGTTCTGGCTTTAATAGTTCCCGCGATAATGGGCTTCAGAGTTTGCTACCATCTTGGATATCATCCCCCTCTTTTTTAGTTCTTTTTAAATATCTCAGAAACTATTAAAACTAGGAGAAAAATAAAAGAATGTATTTGTAGAGAATTTTACGATCATTAATTTGTTGTATTACATGTAATTGAATAGTTTTTGAGATATTAAAAGAAAGACTAAAAAAGGGAGATAAAATCTAACATGGCAGCAAACTTTGAGACCCATTATCTCAGAAACTATTAAAGGTAAAATAATAATAAATGCATGAATTCGTAGGGAATTTCACGCTCTTTAATTTGTTACATCAATTGTAATTTGAAAACTGAATAGTTTTCGAGATATTGAAGAAAAACTAAAAAAGGAGGCATGAAATCAAAGATAGCGGCACGAGCTCTCTCCCCCAACAGAAGCCTCTCGTGAACATGTGTACTAATTTTCAAAACCACGATTTAATGTTTTTTTTCAAACCCTTCGTTGACTGGACTATCAACGAAGATTTCTTACAAATTCATCCACTTAGAGACCAATTATCTCAAAAATCCAAAACTATTGAAGCTAGAAGAAAAATAAAAGTATGCATTTGTGGGAAATATATTTTACGCTCTTTAATTCGTTAAATCAAATGTAATTTGAAAACTGAATAGTTTTCGAGATATTCAAGAAAAACTAAAAGAGGATGAAATCCACGAAGGCACCCCTCAGGACCGGGGACTTTTAGTATGTTCATCAGGAACCCCTCATGAGCATGTGTACCAATTTTCAAAACTATATTATTTAATGTTTTTTCACCCCATTTCGGGCCTCCGTTGATTGGACTATAAGCGTTATCCTAACATGTGTTGACACCCCTAGATCTATCTCGCCTAATTCTTCCCTTTTCTTTCTTGATACATAGCTTTATGACTATACTTTTGATTTGTCGTATTCAAACGTCTGGGAAAACAAAAAAAGATTGTTCTTTGCACTTCTCGAAGAAATTAAGCACTTTTTAAGGACCTTTATTCAAAATTGAGCACTTTTAAGGTGCTCAAAAATGGTTTTCAAATTGAAGCACTTTTCACGACGTTACGCTCCGCTTCCTATGGAGATTTAAAAACTCCTTTCAAAAAACGTTTTTAAATATATATTGACTTTCTTTTTAAAATCAACATTTGTATATAAGTTTACGTACATTTTGAATTTATTTAGTTGTGGTTCCCTACCACAAATTGTCTGCAATTGATGCTACTGTATTTCACATTGTATGAATTTATGCCTATTTAATGTATTATTTTTGAGAATTATACTTTTATTTTGTATATGTTATGAATTATCACTTTCTTTCTATTCTTCCCTGCCGACCATTAAAATGCTCCATACCCTGTGAGTAAGTGGGTAATAAATAACCGAATTATTAATTTCAAATGCATTAAATTATAATCAATTTTTAATTAAATATTGGAATCTGTGAAGGATATTGTAGAAAAGCAGTTTTTTACATTTTTAACTTAAAAATGCTATAATAGTCAACCTAAAACTGTTTCATTTAATTTTTTCTCAAAAAGTTGTGTCCTCTTCACAAGATTGCCAATTAGTCGTAGTCAATCTCCTTAAATTTTTCTTATAAAATTTGTCAATTGCTTATTCAGGATTGACTTTTCCGTCTTTATGAATGTTAGCCCATTGATCAACGTAAATAAGTCTCAAGTTTCTTCAATGTAGAACTCTTCTCTGCTGTGCTTGTCCCACAGGTATCATTCCAAATATTTGAAGAAAGAAACTAACAAAACCATTGAGGGTTTCAGCAGTTGTGTCTGGTTTCCCAACCACACCATACTTTGAATTCTAATTGAAACTGTGAATTTTTAAAAAACATGTACTTCAAAGCTACATGAACTGCATTCTTTGACGATATTAGGATTTCCAGAGGTAAAATCCTATAAAAGTTTGGGTGAAACCAAAACTTACGTTCCGATATAAAATGATGTACTATAGGTATATAAATATAACTTGTCTCAAATATTCTTCAACATTTCTTGAAGAAGTACTTGAACTTGAATTTGTGTTACGGGATTTGAAGCAACAAAGGCTATTATCCCCTACTTCCAATTAGATGCAGTACTAATCATTTCAAGAAAACCTTGAAGAAGTATTTTCTATAGTTTGCTAGCCACAAGCTCTAGGAACTTTCATTTCATTGTCAGATACACTCGTATCCAGATGTTAAGGATAAATTGCAAAAAATTTGGAGTGTGACTATCTATACTTATAAAAGGCAATGTTTGTGTGCGTGCGTGTGTGTGTGTTTGTCTGCGATGTCCAGACGAATCTATCGCACTTACAGCCATGAAATTTGGCACACAGGTAGTCGTAATGGTGACTGAATGCACCTCGAAGCCGAAATTTTAATTTTTAATCTAGAATTTTTTTTATTTAATGTTTTGTGTTGTTTTGGTTGATTTTTCGCACTAATTTCTCAATAGAATAGTTACGAATAAGTTTACGATAAAAATATATACACCATCGGAAAGAGCATGCGATTTCCGTTCTAATGAAGTTAGTTTTGAATTTCTAACGTAATTTACTGAATTTTGAGAATTTTTTAAAAAATTGTCACTTTCTCCTTATATTTTTAACTGTCAATGTTTTTTCCCTCGCATCCAACGTTCTAATAAACCTATGATTTTCAGTTTTTTTATGGTAACAACAGAGGTATTTATCTCTCATTTAAAACAAGAACGGTTAAAATATCTTTGTCCGTTCGTTTTTAATAATTTTTTTTCTTAAAGGGTTAAAAAAATTCTTTTCGAATGAAGTTCTTTCTCCGGAACGGTGAGTTTCTCCCTGGCTACGGCTAGCGCCATCTGTTGGAATTATTCTCTCCTCAATTTTTAGCATGTTTTGCTAGGAATAATTTGAAATCATTTCGTTGGACGCAAGGGTTTAGTCGTAAATTAAGCAGTGCTGGAAGATTCTGACATGGGTGATAAGTTGGCTTTGAACTTCTAACGTAATTCGCTGAATTATGAGAGAATTTTTTTCGTGATGAGCTAAAAGAGTTTCTTTACCATCTGCGTAAAATGTGCCATAGCTTTTCACGCAAGCTCCAGGGGGGTGACGAAGGGGGTACTGTCGTGACCTTGAAACGTCACGGTACTGTGGTTTGAGACTGTATTGCATCAGCATAACTTAGATACACCATTGCTGTATATTAAAGATTTTCACGTTGCAATTTTTTTTTTATTATTGTTTTGGAATAACGTACTCTGTACTGCTTTTCTACATGTCATTATCGCGGGAAAATCAATGTGTATCTTTTGTTTCAAAACTTTTTCGTGTCATTGTGGGCGATTTTTTTTTCCATGTTTTTGAAGTCCTGATTCCACGGGCAACACCGTGCGCGTTCTGCTAGTATAGATTAAAATAACACTTATTTCTTAATTATGTATATTAAAATTTATGATTATTTGAAAGTACTTTAATTACTTTGTGATAAAAGCTCAAAAAATAAATAAAAATAAGGACAAATAATTTCTTTTGCTTCATGCAATTGTGTAAAGTGCTCTTTACACACTTAGTGCTTTTGTGTAAAGTAAGCTCTTCATAAACTTTAATAATGTATCATGCACTGAATTTTGTTTTACTTCTATTACATATTTGCTAAAGTAACAGCACAATGATTTTGCACCTTATAAAGTGAGAAGGATTGAGAAATTGTAGCTACAATGACAGTTTCATGTAGCATTATTATTCAATACCCTTGGAAACATTTCCTTAATTGCTAAATAAGCAGTTTTCTTCCGTTTTTTTTTTTTATTTATGTGTGTTGGTAATGGATCTCCATTAACATGCTTCACCCTTTATTTTGGAGGGCTCCCATCTTTGACAGATTTTTCTTCAATAAAGGATGTGTGTTGCATCTTCTGCAAGTTTATTTTCAGTAGAGGTTCAAGTTTTTGCACAGTCTTCATTAGTATGTCTGTTTAATTACTGTCATAGTTGTATGGATTACATTATCTCTAGAATGCCTAGGTAAATCATCTATTTCTTATTTTGAGATTTTTATTTCTTATTCTCTGCTGTTTTGCACACAGCTTTTTAGCTGCCTCTTTTGACAGGAGCTTTCCTTTATGTAGTTTGCTTTTGTTCTTTTCTTTCTTCATCTTGGTATACCCCTACAAGATGATCCTAAGTTTTCAACATGTTCATGCAATTTTTTCTTTTGCAAAATATGCCACAGAGGTTTTGTTTTCTGCAAAAAGGTGGTACTTGATACTTTCAATGGCACTGAATGTTGGAATGTTCATCCTTGTAGAGCTTGTTGATTCGTGAGTAGAAGATGAATCAACTAGGCTCATAGCCAGTGGAGTCGAGCATACTTTTTTTTGAAAACGGAAGGTTTCATTTCTTTGTGTAAAACCGGAATTTTCGGAAGAACAAGCAAATTTTTGCAGGGGAAAAAAAAAAAAAGGAATTTAGAAAAAAAAAAAAAAAAAAAAAAAACCCCAAAATAACAAAAAAAAAAAAAGCAGAAGAATCTCATCCCTGCATATGACAAAGCAATGTCTACACAATTATATGGTAACCTATATTAAATAAACTTTTAAATCTAGAGTTCATTATTTGTGTTGACTGTCAATTTCTTTACGGTTTCAGATAGGCTGGATTCCTTTCCAGAAAATTTCTTTTTAAACAGAAGAGGTAATCTTTTTTGCTGGATTTACAATTCTAACACAAGTGACGAATTTATTCCTTTTAAAAAGATAGAACATGTACAAAATACTTGACTTGCCAAAATCAACCCGAGTACTTGGATAAATCAAAATTGATTCTTTAGTGCATTATAAAAGCTATTCTAAATTTTTCTCTTTCATGGGTTTTCTGTCGCTCACTATCAAAAAAGTTTGCTTTTTAAAGATGAAATCGTATCACTGATATAATTCACAAATTCGCATTTTTTGAATTCAAAAACAGCTTTTGATATCTGCAAGAATGCTAGGATACATTTATTCCAGGTTGAAAGAAGGTCAGAAAATACATCCTCAATATGATCAGAATTGTACAATTTGAATTATCACATTACCAAAATCCTTTAACCTCCTTCGAAAATAACCTACAAGTGATGTCACAACACAAATATTTGACATTTAACTATGAAAAGAAATTGTGGCACATTTCCTTCTTAAAATTAATAAAATTCAATTCAAAATGAAGCAAGACTGACAAAAACAGATTGCGAGATGGCATCCATATTTAATTTTCACCAGCAGATGTATCACAAATGTCTAAAGGAACTATATTAATATTTGACATCTTTAATTGCAGCTTTTGAAGCGATAGGCATATTGCAATGAGTATTCATTTTATGAACTGAAACATATTAAGTGAAATTAACAGCACATTATTAAACCATTGTCAGATAAGAACAGAACCTTCAAACTTCCATAATTGCAAGACACTTGCAACAAACAAGCAGCCCTGTTTCCTTTCAAACTCGGGTAAACAGGTCTTTTGAAAATAAGCTAGCTATAGAAGCTGGAGACCAGAAAAATTACAAATAAGTTTAAAGATCAACATAAATAACCCCCCCCCCGAAAGCAATATTGTCTTAATCCACACCATATCTTGAATAAATAAAAATGCCATTTCTAAGAATAACTTCGTCATGATCATCACCTTACAATAAAATGAAAGTGTGGAAAACAATTTTTATGAACAGTTTTTATTTTTTTTCTTCCATTTATTACATTAGTGCTGAGATTTTGCAGCCAATCTCCTGTCTCTTTCTTCTGCAACAGAGAGTTTGACACCTCTGCCTCTGGGCAGAGAGATGAAAGGTTTGTTACTCTTTCCAATGACGAACACATAATTTAACCTAGAAAAAAAAGATTAATTTTATTATATTAATTATTACATTAATGCTTTCATATTAATTTTACCAAGATGCACCAAATATGAAAATACAGAAATCTTTCCACAAAATAAATCAAGTCTCTTCAGAAAGACTAATCAAAACAATCACGGTTTATCATGAAAAAGTTTTCATCATAAAGACTGACAATGAATCACATCTACTATATCACTAAAGATATATATAAAAATAAAGTATATTTTTACATAATTTATCTTTATTATCCTTATTTAAGACTTTTCAGAAAGACTAATCAAAGCAATCATGGTTATCATGAAAATGTTTTCATCATTAAGACCAACAATACTTTTCATTTCCATATCAGTAATTGCTTTACATCAACCAGGCATTCTCAGAAAGACTAATCAAAACAATCATGGTCATCATGAAAAGATTCTCATCACTGAAATTTGACGAGCACAAATTCATATATATTTGAAGAGGCGCATAAAAAATGAACATGACAGTCTTACATTTTTTTAAAGATCTAATATATGAGTAGAAATTTACAGGAAACAAGAATACCAAGATGCAGACTCGTAACTTAAAGACTGAAAAATCCTCTTGTTAAAACTGTTCTTTACATGGGTAATGCATGAACTCGTGAACACTGAGAACATGCGACCAAATGCAAAGAATTTGATTTTGGCTTATTTTTGACCATCCATATGCAAAAGTACTTAGGTGGCTTCGATATAAGCCAGAAAACTAACAAGTTAAAGTGAGTATATTTTGGATGCAAGAAAGGAAGATATATATTATTTTCACCCCAAATACAGAACTCTAATAACATCAAACAGCCATGGGGATAATAAGCAGGGTCATTTTTTGCAATAATAAAATCACTAAAATTACAAAAGCTTTATGTAAAATCAGCATGATCATCACGTTAATATAAGAGAAATACTTAAATTAATATTTTAACTCTAAATGAAGAAATATTTTCAATGCCAGTAACAAGTCAATTGCCTGATAAGGTAATGGTTACTATAGTTTCGCAGTTATACTTCAGATTCAAGTTTTAATCACAAAATATCATACAATGTAGGTAAGTATTCTAATCATCATTTAGATAGCAGCACTTTTCAAACAAATCTAATGAATATGTCTGCAGGAAAAACATGATCTTGCATTTTATCCCACTTCTGCTGTTATTTCTAATACAATTTAGTATGGAAAAATCCACAACACAACAGACAAGCTAATCTCTTTTGACACAAAGGGCCATTTAACTTCATAAATCATGTATATATATATAAACTGGTAGATGCCCTCCTCAAATGTATAGAATATATTTATCTGAAATAAAATGAGCTGTTCTTCACATGGGTAATGCATGAACTCCAAAAAAAAAACTGAAGACAAGCGACCAAATGCAAAGTCTTTGATTTAGGCTTATTTTTAACCATCCATAAACACGATTGTCTAGGTGGCTTCGATATAAGCCAAAAAGAAATAGTGTATCAAACATTGAAACTTAAAATACAGCTCCAACTTTGTGTTACAGAACTTGTGTCGATTGAACTTTTAAAGCTGAACATCAGATAAAAGTTTAATCATAAGATATCATACAATGTAGGTAAGTATGCAGATCATCATTAAATCAGCATCTAAATCAACTAAGATTTCACAAGAGAAATCTTTTAACAGCTGCCAAACACTGAAACTTAAAGTATAACCGACAGACAGGAACACTAACTGGAAAAAAAAAAAAAACTGTATATTATAAAAACTGTGGTAACTGTTTCCCTTCAACATATAGCATAAGATTACTTCAAAATAAAATTAGCTGTCCTTTACATGGGTAATGCATGAACTCCTAAAAGCTGAGAACATGCGACCAAATGCAAAGATGTTTGATTTAGGCTTATTTTTGACCATCCATATGCAACACTGCTTAGGTGGCTTCGATATAAGCCCTAGAGAAGTCTTGAATTAGATGTCAAACACCGAAACTATTAAAATACATCTCAAAATTTTGGATGCAACAAAACAATGTTATAGAACATGCGTCAAACATGGAACCAATCATAAAAAGAACGCTAACCACCCCCCCCCATAACCATACAAACAAGTGAAGGAAAATTTTTCAGCTGAACTTCAGATAAAAGTTTAATCATAAAATTTCATACAATGTAGGTAAGTATTCTGATCATCATTAAGTCAGCATTAAAAACAAATCGATTCCAAATAATATTTTCCCACATTAGCTCAGATATACTTTCGTATCACAGTAACTCAAACAATGTAGGTATATTCATCAAGGCAATGTTCATTAGTTACATCTTGAAACATTAATCATTCCAACTCAGATTATGTTTTTTTTCTCATGGTACATCAAGCAATGTAGGTAAATATAATCATCATTGTCAGGATACAAAACAATTCACAGCCTCTATTTAATAATTTCTAGGTAAATACCTGGTGGCGAAGCTGTGTCCCTGGGAATCCTTCACATGTACAATATCAAAAGATCCAGGATGTCTTTCTCGAGATGTGATAGTACCAACTCTCCCCAAGTTGTGACCACCAGTCACCATGACCAAATTACCTATAATCAACACAATTATATAATATTAATTAGTAGAAGCATCCTCATACAAAATTGGAAGCATTTTCAATAAATATACATTAACTAGAAGATTTGTGCCCTTTTAATACAGGCCTTTAGCTTGCCAACAATATCTAAAATTTGACTGTCACGGATTTATTAACAAAAGTTGTAGAAGAAAATATCATGTAAATTGGCAGTGCTTAAGAAATAAAAAAAGCATGAAAAACAGAAATGAATCAATTGACAATAACTTTATTTTTAACAATTACTTTCATTCTGTCCGAGTAAAAATAATGCAAAACCCATCAACAAAAAGAAAAAAAATATTACTAAATGCCTTAAAGGGAGCTTTTCAGTATAAGACCGGTTAATGTAAAATATTAAATGCAAAATATATAAATTCCAAAATTGAGTATGAAACAGAAAGACCCTTGTGAAGATCTCTGGGAAGTGGAAAAATAAATTAAGAGTATAACTTCAATCTGTCAGAGTTGCCCCATACATGAAGCAACATAAAAAAAAAACCCTGCTAAACTGAAGTTTAAAAAAAATCCCTATCACAACTCCTAGGACAGGGATGGCGAACCAATGGCACGCGACACAATATTTTGGGCACGCCACCGATCACAAAGTTACGAACGAACACAATATTACGAACGAGTGGTCCTACGCTGTATTACCCTGTTATTATGTATATGTGACTTCATTTGATTAACTGAACTTGTCCCAATTCGATTGGTTGGAAATTGAAGAATTTGAAATGCAGCCGATTGATTTCCAGTCTAGTTCAATATGGATTAAAAAATTTATTGAAACAGAAAGATTGACAAGCAATATAAGTAAAAATGCCAATAAAAAAATTTTGGAAATATGGAATTCGTTACCAGACACATTTAACTGTTTGAAGAAGCTGGCTCGTGCTATTTTAACCATATTTTCATCTACCTATGCCTGCGAATCATTATTTTCAGAGATGAATAACATTAAAGACTCGCTTAGAAACCGTTTGACAGATGACTCCAGTTCAGCATGCATTCTACTAAAAGTAACATCTTACAACCCTAATATAAGTTATTTGTCACTCTACTCTGCAACAACAGAAGTCACACTAATGTTACTTTAATTTGAATTACGCGTATAACTGAGACATTGCAAAATGTATTTTTTTGTAGTAAATAAAGAGTTTTGAGTTGATAGTATTTAGTATTATTATTTTCCCAATAATCACTAAGTCAAAATTATTTGACGGCACGTCTATGACCTCATTAAACATTTTTTTAGAAAAAAAGGCACGTTGATACATAAAGGTTCGCCACCCCTGTCCTAGGATATTAAATCACAGAATTTAAACAGTATTCTGTGTGTAGTGCTAATTTGTAGATAGACCACCTGCCAATCATGGATAATATAATGCAAGTCGAGGCTTTTAAATAAAAATTGTAACTGAGGAATTATGCACAAATCTAATTTAATAGAAATCATGCGACCAAATCCAAAGCAATTAATATAGGCTATATCTTTATCACTAAAACAATTTCTGTTTCAGTGACTTAGACAATAGCCACAATGTTATAGCTATCCTGCAAATGAAAGTTATTTTTATGATTTATTAATGCATTAAATGTTCTGCACAGTTCTTAAAATAAAAAGTGAACTAAATTTAAAATACAACTGTCAATATCAAAATAGTTAATAAATGCAAATCCTATAAAAATATCTTTAATAAAAACACCAAGTGAATAATATCTTAAAAAATTAGAATTATATTCAAAATATAAACAAATCAATAAAACCATATATTTTGGACATTTTAAAAGTACTAATGAGAATCCCACCTATGACTACAGAATAAAAACTAATAATTTAAGCCGGTAGTAAAAATGGTATTAGCTTCAAAACCTGAAATTTAATTACCCAAAAAAATCTACATACCAACATCAAATTTAATAAAGTCCATAATTTTTCCAGTTGCAATATCCAGCTGAATAGTATCATGAACCTTGATTAAAGGATCTGGATATCTAATTGTTCGTCCATCATGTGTCACCAAGAATGGAATACCCTTAGGGCCAACCTGTACACGTTTCACACGGCAAAGCTTGTACTGTAAAAATATAATCGAAAATTACTTATAAATTATGCATACACACAGACTTATTTAAAAACTTACTAAAATTTAAACTTAAGAACTTATTAAGAGAGAAATTACTTTGGCTTCTTCAGCTGTTATTCTGTGCAGAATAAATCTACCCTTGACATCGTAGAGCAGCCTGAAGAATTCTCCGGTCTTTTCAATAGTAATAACATCTGTTGAAAATATATCATTAGAATATGACACAAATCAAAATATGAGCTTTATAAAACCCTAACAACTCTAGTTCGCTTATCAAGACAAATTTATGTTTAATAAAAAAGCTACAGTACCGACTCGTAGACTATAAACAAAACATTTAAATTTTAATACTCTAGTTGAATGCATGTGGAAATATGACTTCAAATCCATTATCTTATAAATCTAACCTCAAGCCCCTTTATGAAATGTCCGAAACAATTCAAGATACAACATGGTATGAATTAGGCTTAATTTATAGCAGTGTCAAAATTTCTTGAACAGTTATTTTACCAATGAAAACCAGATTCCTTTACGATTTCAAAATATTTACACATCTTCACAGTGAGTCAAGTTATGGATGCACTTGTTATTTATAATAGAAAGTAATTCAAATTTTGCATTTGACCAATGATAAAATACGCAAATGCTCATCATAACAAAATCAAATATTTACCCATAAAACCAGCAGGGAAGTTGCTATCAGTACGCACTTTTCCATCTACTTTTATGAGACGTTGCATAACAATCTTTGTTACTTCAGAGTTGGTCAAGGCATATTTTAACCTGTTTCTCAGCATGATAATTAAAGGTAGAGACTCCCTAAGTTTATGGGGGCCAGTGCTGGGTCTTGGGGCCTAGAATTACAAATATTGGCATTTCGAACTAACTTACATTTTATAATAAAAAAAATTAAATGCATAATTAACCAAGAAGTACAAAACTATCTACTTACGAAAACGCCACCAATTTTGTCTAGCATCCATGATTTCGGGGCATTTAGCCGTTTCAAATGCTTCTTTGGACCTCTTGCCTGTTAATAAATACAATATTTTATATTCTATCTCATATAATTTTCCTCTTTTTAACATTAATAAATATGCATGCATAAATATTTGTGAAAAAAAGCACTTATTCATCGATAATCATCCGGCAGCCTGGTTCTGAACACAACGATAACGTTAGTGCTCTGATATTATATATAGACGAACTACAAAAATCATTGTGAATACAAAATAAAATGTTTATTTTAAATTTAAAAAATCAATAATGAAAATATTAGGATATTTATAAATGAAGATGGAGAATGATTAAAATGAGCTCTTACCATTCTTAATTTAGAATATACACATTACACGATGATGGAACCCTCTGTTGGTTACGGCTCGATAAGGTATTGCCAATTGCCAGAATACAAATCCAACATATCAAAAGAAAAATGAATTTATGGTTGAAGTTAACACAAATTATTTCAATTAAATGCTGTTGTAGAATTTTTAAAATTTAAAATGTTTTGGAAAAAATTTCAAATTATAGATAAAATAATACATAATACTGTAATAAATAATAACAAAATTAGTTCAGAAAGGAAAATTTTACTTATGTAAAAAAATATGTAATGCTTTTGAAACATAAGATGAGATTTTCAGTTCAATTTTCTTGTTAATTTTTTCCTTTTTAATTTTAAACAAATTAAAATTTATCATAAATTAATATCTAACATTAGTCAATAATGCTAGTGAGATGGTTTTTGAGACATTTTTTGTTTCGTAAATCTTACAACATCTCAACTTTCATTGTTGTTGTTCGTCTGAAATAGATTTCGAGCGATAGTAACATATTTCTGTAAATTTCTCTCTCGGAAATATGGATGTTGATGACAGTGATGACAATATTTTTAATAAGTCTGAATATAGTGTTATGCCAATCGATTTCGATCAATTAATTGAAGGCCCTGAAGATTTATCTGATGTATATTCGACACAAAATAGGCAGAGAAATGGAGAATTTAGTGGTTCCAATCTTCAGTATCATGATTCATTTGATTCTCCTGAAAATGTGTTGGAAAATATTCCTGAACTAGACAATTCTGGGTTGGTATTTCTTACGTTTATATTATCGCTATTTGCCGTGCGATTTTGTCGTAATCAAGCAGTTTAATTATTCCAGTAAATTGAATTTGCAACTTTCCGAATGCAAGTAGTAATTGCAAGCATTTTCATCTGGTTTTGTGTTCCTATAGCAATGATCCCATGGCTTTCAGTCCATTATGTTTTCATTTCTCACTCTCTCTCTCTTTCTATTTTTTCACTATACATCACATCCTGTGCAGGTAAGTGTTTTGTAGTTGTCATGTTTTTTAGAGGATTGGGGACCAAATATGCTAATTTTCTCATAAAAATAAAATTATACAGAAGGAGTGCATGGGCTGTATTGTACTTTTATTTCAAGAAAAAAAGAAGAGAACATTTGTTAATCTATTACTTTTTAAGCCTGCTGATTAAATTAATAATTAATCTATGTTGAACATGTCTCTATTTCTATCAGTTTTCCTAATTTGCCATGCCATATTTTTTATGTGTTCCACTTTCATTTTTTACCTTTATTATCAAGCCTTTCATTAAAAAAAGTTAATGTAATTATTGCTTTTTTTTATGTAGGGTAGATGCTCTACTTTTGGCCACTACACCAGTTTTGGCCACATTGGATCTGTTTTTCCAAAAATTAACCAATAAGAAGCATTCCAATACTTTAAACAATCATTATTTTACTATTTTCAATCTGATTGGTTTCTTTTTCTCAAACATATGGCTTGTAAAAAAATTAATGCATGATTATGTATTGTATGCTCACAACTGTTAAGGTTTTTGCAGTTTTGATCATCAGGCTCTCGGAATTAAATGATTAATCTAAAACTGATTACCTTTAGGGTTTATGAGTTAAGCTTTCTTTTTATTCTGATTTCATATCGAAATTAATTATTTTTAAGATTAAATGGGAGGTGGCCAAAACTGGTACTTTAAATTTACTATATGTGCCAATCAACCATGCAAGTGGCCAAAAGTGGAACATATAGTGTTCCAGTTTTGGCCACATGCTTCATTATTGTATTACATAAATTTAAGAATATCTGGATGAAATAAAATCAACTAATTTAGTTTTATTTCTAAAATAAAAGTTTAGTTGTTAAAGTTAGTTTTATTTTCATAAAAGTTAGTTTTGTTTTCATTTTACATAGTAATGGCTCTAATCAAAAATAAGAAGGCAGGTAGCATTTCCATAAAAAGATTTTGCTACTCTCCATCTAAAGCTGCTAATACAGTTAAGGCCATCCAAAATGGAATGTCAAAAACATCTCCATTTTGAATTGTTACCTTACATTTATGTTAGAAAATTACTACTTGAGGCACCTGACTCGAGTGATGAGGAATTATTCTTTTATGTGCATGGATTGCTCTAATTTTAAAAATGATTCTGATGAATTTGATTAATGTTGCAATTAAAAATTATAAAAATGTATATGTGTGGATATTATTAGTGAATATAATAATGCAAATTCTTTATTTGTAAGATTTAAAAGAAAAAAAAAAACCTATGCTCTAAGCATTTGCAAAGTAAGTTTATTCCTCTCCCCAGTTTTTTGTTTCATATTTTATCAAAAATAAGTTGTGTGAGTATATACAATTTGTATTTTATCAACTAAATTAAATTATTTTCTACATTCATGTTTCTTTTCTTTTAAAATTGAAATCTGCAGCTAAAATCAGCTTAGGTAAATTTTATTACATTATCTTTATAAATTCATAAAAAAAAATAAAATAACTTATTGCATAAAAATGATTTATTTATTTTTTTTTTGCTGACAATTCGTTAAAAATATAATATTAGTGTGGCCTAAACTGGTGCATATTGGGTTAATTTATTTAAAAATTCATAACTCAAAAACTAAAATATTCTTTAGAAAAATTTTATAAATAGTAGAAAGCCAATAAAATTTGCCAAAGAATAGTATAAGTATGATTTAATATGCTTTAAACAGTCATCCACTGTGAAATTTCCATTTCAAATTTTCTCTTAATGCGGCCAAAACTGGAGCATCTACCCTATTCGAATCTCATAAATGTAAAACATTATTAAGTTACTATTGCCCTTTATCCAAAATTTTCTCAAATGGTAATTCTTTTCTATGCTAAACATTACTATCTGTGAGTAGAACAAAGATGAATAAGATAAAAATGATTTCAAAGTAGCAATCAAATGATTATATTTTATGAATGATCTAAAGTTGCATCAAGTCCTTCCATTCTTATGCATAAACATTTATTCTAAGCTTCATAAATCCTAGGTAACCTAAATAGTATAAGATTTTCTATAATGTTAAATATATATTTTTTGTCTGCTATGGAATTAAGCATTTTCCTTTCCTTCTTTTAAATTAAAAATCACAAATGAGTTCATCTGCTAAAAGTTTAAGGTTCTTCAACTATTTCCTTTATTTTTTGAGAACTGCTGAAATGATGTTGTTCAGTCATAGTCTTGTTAAAAAAATCTAACCATTTTCAACTTCAGATGATTAAGGCAACTAATATGCTGAAACTGAGGTTACAAATGACTTTTTTAGAGTAAAATCTGAAAAAGAGCAACTATTTATTTGTGGAATGGCAGATTTCTACGAAAAGCTCTAGGGTTGCTTTGTAACTGGAATATATTGCAATTAGACAAAATTTCTATCCTCTAGAAATGGCCATTCTGACCGAGGGAGCAAAACAATGCTTTTCATCCTCACCCAAGATGCCTCTTCGAGCATGAGGTTGAAAAATTGCAAATAAATATAACAGACATGTCACATTTCCTCAGAAACATAGATTTCAGTTTTTTTGGCATCGGATTTTATCATTCTTAATTTTCTTCTATATAATAGTTCCACAATATTTTTAATATCTCAAGCACTTTTTGTAGACATTTATTTTATTGTTCAATTAATCATACTTGTTTTACTTCTCGGTATTTATGTTTGGCACAATCTATGAAGTTCAGCCTTTTTTGTTTCAAGCCTTTGTCTTGTCTGATATAATCAAGTTTTTTTTTTCTTATGAAGCGTATTTGAGGGCTTAGCCTGATTGGTTTCTGAATGAAGCTGCATGGCACATACAGAATAGGGTCTATTTTCTAGGGGACACTGAACCAGATATAATGATACGTGAGTAGCTAATTGTACTATTATGTACAGTACAGTCTTGAGACAAGTCCCAGCTAAAAAAAATCTGCAGAAAATCTGAAGGTATTTGGAACAGATTTTCTGCAGTCAAGGCTTAATTATTAATTTAATTAATCTTAATTTGTAATTTAACTTACTTGTACGATGTCGATGCAGATTGTGAGAAAACTTCAAACACATCATGGCTGGGAATTGAACCTGCGTTCATAGAGTTGGCAGTCAGGAGCTCTAACCACATGACCACGCAGGACTACACAAGATGGGGGTAAAATAATCTATTTGAGTTTTAACGTCACCACAACTCTAGTGGCACCATTTAGTGGTGTAAAAATCAACCATGGTCAGAACACATATTTCAAAGTCGGAGAGATGAGTAATAGATGAGATTAGTAATATTTTTGTTTAATAATTTAGATTCTCTATTTCAATAAATTCGTTTTCATCTTTTTTTTTTCTGATAGGCCTTTTTTCCATCCAAAGGGCGCAAAGCATTTTCCCTTCTTTTTGGAGGAAAATAGCTAGTCAGAAAGACAGTTGGAAATTAATTAAATTATGAAGGAAAAGATTAAAATGTTAAAGCCTCAAATATTAATTTTAAAGATTAATTTAGAATTCATTTTTTCAGTGATATATTTAAAAAATTTAGGGCCGAAGACAATTGGGAAATTTTTTCTGCAATAATGATACTTACATTCTAATTTTGTTTTATATCCTTGGAAAATAAAGCTGCAATATTAGAGAACTAGAAAATCACCCGTCATGGCATGACGGGTGCTAATTGCCTCTTCATTCGACAGATATCCCGTCAAACTTGACGTGTTTAAATAGATATATATGCGAGAGAAATGTTTAAACATTGATTGAAAACAAATAAAATAAACACATGTTTTATGACAGAAATATTTTTTTTATTTACATATTTCTTTATTCATAAAACCTCTTGGTAAAAAACATTCCCTGTGAAGTATTTTTCGTTGTCCAAAGCATATCGCGCACATGATAAACCACTGATGTAATTTACTACTTTCTATTAAAAAATGGAAATTAATTTGAAATATATGATTAATATAATTTAAAGTTTCTCGGGAACTATTGATCATAGCGAGATAAATTTTATTTCAATCTATAGAAAATTTTGTTTCACTATTTTAGAGCTATTAAATTTGAAATTAGAATGACAATTACTCTTTTAAATTTAAAATTACTGAAATTTAAGTTCTCTAACCATGAAATAATGCTGTTTAACGTCTCGCAGTGCTATGGCGCGAGTTTTATTGTTGGTGACATCAGAGTGTTACCGAGAGATCTGGGCTTATTATATTAGTAATATGGTTCAAAATATGTATTTAGAGAAATGCTAATATTATGAAATTGCAGTTAAATCTTCAAATTATCGACAGATTACTGGTCAAGTTTAATGATGTGAAAATCTGCTAAATAACTGCAAATTGAATTGAAGACAAAATGCAGATTTTTGCTGTTTTACAAAAATCTGCAGAATATTTAGAGAAAAATATAGTAAGAATTTTTTTGCAGATTAAATTGAAAAAAAAAAATCCAGATTTTTTCTGTCTTCAAAAAATCTACAGAAATCTTTAAAAAAAAACATCAACAATTTTTTTTTCTGCAGATTTTTTTTACCTGGTGTTATAGAGAAAAACTTCTCACTTTTCAATTCAGTATATGAAAATAACTTTTGTCTATGTGGCTCATTCGCATTAAAGCCTGTTTTAATCTTCTGTTATCAGTAGAAGAAAAAAAGAAATCGCACATATGTTCATGCTATCTGCAGGGTAATTAGAGCTCACAGTAAAATTCTGGTGACATTTATTCTGCCATAAAGAGTAGGTTAATATACCAATAGTTTATTATTTTTGTAACTATTGACAATGAAAGCAGACTTTTAAAATAGAAATTTTTCACCAAAAATTAAAAGGTTATTAAAATAAATTATTAAATCGAAATTAAATAAAGTAGAACTTCACTATCAAGGCCAGTCATCCTCCAAAAATGAACATTTTGAGAGGGTCTGGTTATTTTTTAAGTTACTCATGTCAGTATGATTTAATGAATATTGATTGTCAAGAAATCATGTTTCTTGAGTCCCTGTAAAACAATTTTTAGGAGGGTTTTTCTTTTCTCTCGGCCTTCTAAAATTATTGAATTTGGAACATGTCTGATATGGGGTATCTACCCTTCTAAAAGAACAAACGTATGAGTCTCATTCTTCTAGTACTGTAGCTGTCTTTTTTTTCATGTTTCAAAAAAAAATCTGAATTGTCTGATCAATTTTCTGCTGGATACATCTTGTTTTAATATAGTCTTTTCAAAAGCATATTAACTGTTTTTCTGAAAATGTATGGCAGAGGAATTTAAATTTGAGGAAGAAAGTCATGAATTCTATCCTGGCTGTGCTCTTATTCAGCTTTATTCAAAACTACTAGACCAATCTGCACTTTTAGCAAAAGATTTCTCACCCAGGTTTCACTTCAAGTTCAGGTTTTAAGCTAAACACAAATCTAGGCCAGTTTCTCTTGAAAGTCTTACAAGAAAACAACCTACCCCTTATACTAGAGCTGCTCTGGCAATACCTAAGAGCTCCAAAGTTGCTTTGCCAACAGTAGCTGTCATACTTCTATTTTATCTTTAGTTCTTGACTCATGGACTTGACTAGGTATGTTAGATCAAGTGAAAATAGTCAACAACAGCTGATTTATTTTGTTCCATTTTGATAACAAAGTTAATTTATCTATGAAAGTTTTGTTTTTTGAAATTAAAATTTGTCAACAAGGATAATTCTATTTTTTATAGGAATGCCAATTTTATATTTATTTGACTATGTTATTATTTTTTTATATCAATTACAATTTTTCAGGTTTGTGACTGCTTTGCAAGAAAATTTTGTTCAACAGGTTGCTTGCTGTAATAACTATTTTTCTGTATTAGGAGTGGCCCTTTTGAAATTTCAGGCTGTTTTTAAGATTTTGCAATCTATATTCAAAAATTACTTGTGACAGACTGAGAGTTCCAAAATAGAGCAGCTGTAATGCTTTAAAATATTAACTTTGCTCTTGGGGGGGGGGGATTAAAAAAAAAAGGAATAAAAACTTGATGTGGTTTGATATCAAGAAAATTCAACATGAGGACGCGTTTCATTATTAAGGGATTCAAGTGCTTGTTTATTTCTTTAAAGTTAAGACAAAAGTTAAAATTTGAGTTTCATGACTTACTATTTTGTTACAGGTATATTCAACATACTATAACAGAAGATGAAATACGTATGCAGATAAGGAGTGATGATATGCCTGATAATTTATCTCATGCAACGCTTACCGTTGAAAGCCGAAATCAAAAAACAAATGAAAGAGAGTACAAAAAATTTCATTGTGACTTTGATGGATGTGAACGGACTTACAGTACTGCAGGAAACTTAAAAACCCATCAGAAGAGACATAAAGGTACTTATTTATTTTGTTAACTTATCTTAGTTCATTATGAATTAAAATTATATTCTGTACTAGGCATTGAAAAAAACAAAAACAATATGAACTCTGTAAGAATTGATTTCATAATTTTTTAAAGTGTTTTAATAAATAAAATATTATAATTGACGATATCAATAAGTAGCAGTAGATTTAACTTCAATTTTGAAAGAAATGAAAGCATTTAATTTAGAGAATTTTCTAAACATTTTCATTTGGAGAGAATTTGGTGCATTATGTTATTCTTTAAATGTATGCCACAGTGGTGTATTCAGTAAAGTCAGCATTTTGATCTTTACTCTCTGCATTCATTACTACTTATACTGTTACAAAAATTGTCTGGTGGGTGTACATGAATGTAATCCAACAAGCAGGATAAAAAAATAAAGCTTTATCCCACGAAGATTTCAGCGAAACACTAAGAATAAGTAACAAAACTAAACAGCGCTTTTGTATGTTAACAGTATAGATCACTAATAAATCTCAGTAGCAGCACTTTCAATAGTGCTCAATGTCTATTGGCTTACCAGCTTGCACTGCGGTCAAAACTTCAAAGACGACTGACTGATTGTTTAATGTAACTTGGTATTTATACTTTTTCCGACAGGATGTGATATCACATAGAGGTCTCTCGAAGGTTCGACATATTTCTGTCCCTAGTAGAGATAGGATCATAATTACAGCATTTTCTGTAGCTTCGTTTTGTCGCCAAGGTTGAGGTTCATTGACTTGGTTTTCAGTAAAACCTTTGTAAAACTTTCTTTTCTGCTGTGGCGGCCGTGAGAGGGCGTCTACTTCTACCAGAATTGAAGTGAAGTGATGCTTTTGAAATCGAGTATTTAAATGCCATTGAACCTGTCCACTATCAGAGAGAGAGAGACAAGACTAGACAGCGACCAGCTCATTTCGGTTTTCAGTTTTTTCACTGGCAGCGGAAGTCTCAGATGCTATAGATGTTTCCCTCTTTTGATGACTTCGTTTCCTGCGGCAACTGAAGTAATTCGCCATGTAGTTCCAGTTCTCCTGCTGCTACAAGAATTGCCCTTCAGTTCCAACTAAAAGCCAGCGAGAATGCTCCTAATCTTGTATTGTGTAGATCCTTTCAAGTTTGTGGAAGGATCCAGGAAATACGTCGCATTGAATTATGTCATCTAGCTCTGAGCATCTTATTTCTTTTTGAGTTATTTTTACATTGTTGAATTTTATTAAAGATTAATTGTTATCCATCAAAACGTCTAATAATTTAGTGGAGTCAGACATATAAGCTGATGGTTACACTTCTATAAGATTAGCATGTCAGGGAAACAACTTTACAGCTATGGAACAATACAAATGAGATCATACAATCTGCTAGATTTTATTATTCTTGATTAGATCATTGAAATAATCCTAATGGAAAACATGGAATCTTTTGATTTTTGTTATCAATAAGTAATAAAAGAAGTTGCTGCATTTTTGTAGTATCAATAACTGAATAATATACATTTGATGTTTAATGGTGCAAAAGTATTCATATCAAAAACTATAATTTTTTTCCTCTAATATTGATGTAGTTATATGGATAAGGTGATTGTGGGATATTTTGGAATTTTTAAATTTTATCATTCTGATTTTAGGAGAATATACATTTATCTGTACAGAAGAAGGATGTGGGAAAACTTTTCTCTCTTCTTACAGTCTAAAAATTCATGTTAGGGTGCATACAAAGGAAAAACCTTATGGTTGTGATGTAAATGGATGTGAAAAGGCATTTAGTACACGATACAGGTAGTACTTTATTTTATCTAGATTTGAAGTGACAAATGTATAATAGATATATGTTAAATTAAGAAACTTTTTGTTATAATTTATTTATTGAGTTTCAGAAAAATTCATTATTTGTAAAATAAAAATAATAAAAGCTTATTTTCTGTATAAACTACAAGTTTATGGGGGGAAAAAAGAATTATTTTGTAGTATATAATTTAACATTTTGGTGCTATTCTGTTAGTGGAGCTCCAATCATTGCCAAACTTAAAAATTGGAGCTGTTTCATTAGTAGTTGATGGTTATTCTTTTAGTGAGTTATTAAGATTTAGGTGGTTTTTTTTGTCTGAGGTGCTGCTAACAAAATAATACCAACATTTTTTATAGTTAGTTATAGTATGATGTTTTAATAATCTGTTAATATTTATATGCATCATGTTGCAATTAAAGATATTTCTTTGACTTAGTTTTATTCGCACATTTTACTTCTTTGGGAATTATGAATTTTCAAGGTTAAGTTATGAGCGTACTGTTATTTTACCTATGAATTTCTGACATAAAGGTTCATGTTTTTGTGTTAAAAATACTATGATAATTTTAATTCTTTCACTGTGTATATATTTCCAGTGCAGCAGATTTTTTAATTTCATTCTTCCCAGTAAAATATTATGATTCTCTTTTACTGTTTATGTGTATATTTATTTTTGATTATCTTGCAATGCACATGACTTTATATTCTCAAAAACTGTTGTATATTGCTTAGCTTGGCCAAGTATTGCTCTTGCACCGGTAACCCTTTGTTAGGGGCAGCTATTTTACAGGGTGTCCGAGAATTGTTGGACACATTTAAAAAACTAATAAAAAAATCTAATAATGTTACAACTACATGTTTTTTTAAATGAAAGGTATTATAATTTGTTAATTCACATGTAGTGCGAAAAGTGAATATTTTTCGAGATATTCAACAGGGTTCGTATGCTCCTTAAAAACTCCTTGAATACGATTTTCATTTTCAAGCACTATGGAAACTCTTTGATTTTTTATTGTTTTGCTGTTTATAAACTCCTTGATTTTCAATTTTTAAAATTTCTTTTATTAAATGTGTACTACGTTTCACCGATAAAAAGGATTCTAAATCGCCGCCGTATCAATTACTACATATTTTGCGTTGCTCTTTCCACGATTTGATGTTCATCTCCTAGCAGTATCCAAAATTTAATAATTGGTTTAAAGTGCCAATCAGTAATAACCGAAACAATAGAATGGTGCAAATTGAGAATGTTATTTCTCTTGGATTATTTTGAAACATTAACTGTATTTCTTTAAATTGTAACATATGGTTTGTTGTAAAGGACACATATTGTGATGGTGGAGTTAATAGACACTATTAATCAATTTTAGCTAAATTAGTTTTAATAATCAAGAAATTTTGTTAATTTTATTTTCTTCATATACTATTTTATAAGCAATGAAAATGCCAAAAAACAGTTTCTAATATCTAAATTAATGGCTCTCTTTGAACCTCTATATTTTAAATCATGGATCATGTGCACTACATAAGGTGCACAGTGAGGCATGGAAATTATTTAAGAATTTAAATTCTAAAAAAATTGATGGAAATAGTTTTTTATTTAAAACATGGTAAATCATGGCATGTAATGAACTATTTGAACTTTTGGTAGTCGTATAATTTTATAAAAAATTGAGTGTCTAAGCAGCACCACTCTATTTTCATATAAATAAATTTAACATGGCATTCTTGGATAAATCAGCTTAGTAAAAACTTACAAAAGAAATAAATATAACCACATTTATTTGAGTTATTAGCAATGTTTTAAATACTCTTAATATAATCTTTATGTACTTTAAAAAGGGGACCCTTTTTCATGCGTAAATATTGACTCCTTGAAAATTTTGAAAATTCTCCTTGAAAACTCCTTAAATACTCCTTGATTTTTAATTTAAAAAATCAGTAAGAACCCTGTTCAAGAAAAACTAATAAAAGAAACCAGAAAATGCGCATCGGCTTCTGCCAATTGGTAGCCATTGCGTACAGAATTCTCTCGCTGTAGCAAATTTAGAACGCTGTAATGCAGCATTACCTATCTGGAATAAAAAACAACTTTTTTATTTGCTCTCGCATTTAAAAAAAAAAAAAATCGTATTTGTAACATTATTATTATTATTATTTTTTATTATTATTATTATTAATTTTTGAATTGTGTCCCACAATTCTCGGACACCTGTATGTGTCATATTAAGTGCTGTGACCTCTCAGATTGCATATTTTTTCTGATCTACAATGTCTTACTCTCTAATTTTTATTGTGAAATACTTAAAATATATTTATTTTTGTGCATATTATTTTATTTTCACAGTTTTGCCCTTACCCCACTTCTAGACATTTTGCAAATAGTTCTCATCACAAAAATTGTACTTCTTAGAAACCATCATGAATATAGTAAAAAGGCACTATCATTAGTCCCACCAATTTTAGACGATCATTTCAAATTTCTGAAGGAAATCCATTGACCACGTTAAACCCATTTTGTGTTAAACATTTACAATAGTATGAAATATGTAAAAATAAAGAGAAAAAAAAAAACTTGCTACTTTGGACATAGCAAATTGTCAAGTTGAAATGGGGTGTCTGGCATTTAGCAATGGGTGACTGAACCAAAACATGTAAATCCTCATTCCTTGAAGATCTGTAAAAATAGCTAAAAGGATGTGAAACCATTCCAAATTGATTTCATGGAGGAATGCAAAATATACCCAATGATCTGAGAGATGATCCATGTGTAATGGGAGTTAAAAGATGCTCATTTGTTCACTATCAGAAACTGAATTCATGAATGGTTATTCTTTAAATCCATATGAAATTCCTTAGCATCATAGATACTGTCATCCAATGAATTTTATATATAATTTAATACTCTAAAGTTTCTTACATTTCCAGACTAAGAGCCCATAAAAGAATTCATAATGGAAATACATTTAATTGTAACCAGCCGAGATGTAACAAACATTTTACTACACTGAGTGATTTGCGGAAGCATCAAAGAATACATACTGGTGAAAGACCTTATCGGTAAGATTCTGTTAAAATTTCAGTTATGAAATTTCTTTTTTATTCATTTTAAGTTTATAAATTTGATTCAATTTTTTTTTGTATATGAACTCTGGTTTTGTTAGTGGATTGTAAGTCTGTTTAGTAAGTAGATATAAATTAATGTGATACTTTTGAAAAAAGTAATAATTCTGTGAGTAATTTGTATTGTATTAGAATTCAATATCGCTTCATCTTTCAAAATATTTAAATGCCTGTTTTTTAAAAATATGAATGTAGAAATGGGGGGTTAGAGACTCGGCGGTATGCTAGGGGTATGAAAACTAAAATGAAAAGGCTCTGTGTTAAACAAACACAATTTATTGAAACACAAATATATTTACAAAGAAAATATTTACAGATTTAAAAAAAAGTTAGTTAGAGGAATCATTGCATTTTAGAGTCAGCAATTGCTTATTGATCTAGAACTAAAGATATTGGTGACAGACAGTTAAGAGCCGTTAGGCTTAAGAAAAGCAGTTACAAAGCCACATACAGCCACGCCCGTCTTTGGATCTTGCTCGAGGCAGCGACACAGGTCTTGTGCAGGAAGATATAGTGGTCCCCGTTTGTTCTGTTATGCACTTCGTTCGTATTTCTTTTCAACTGTCCTTCGACGGCATTTGGGCCATTACTTGCTGCCATCTGGGCATGTTGTTTTGGATTAAATTCGCAGAGGAGATAAAATAAGACGTAAATTCTCCTCTACATGAATGATTTTGAAAAAATATAATTCATTCTTTCGTATGCAACCACACTTTTTGCATGTGTTCTTATGTTCCTGTTATTAACCAATCATTCTTTTTTATTATTTCTTTAAAATTAAATTTTACTTAAAAAATATTTAAAATGTTTTTTCTCTTCCTATTTTAATAATGTAGTTGTACAGAAGATGGGTGTGATAAAGCATTTACAGTTAGTCATCATCTGAAAAAACACATACAAACTCATACAGGTAATATTTCATCTTTTAAAAAATTTTATTTAAAGAATTATGATAGAATAATTGTTATTCAAGATTATAATGGTCAATTTAATTATAATGAGAGAATTAGTATTAAAAGAATCATCAAAATCCAACACATATTTGATTAATACAATTTTTACTTTCTCGTATACGAAGTATACAAAGAGAAAGTATTGTAATCGTCAAAAAATGCAAACTCGAGATTTTGACGAATCTCCACGTTTTAGACCTCCCTGAGTCCGAAAAACACAATTTTGGAATTATGTATGTCTGTGAACACAATAACTCGAAAACTATTAGAGCTACGGGGATGAAATTTGGTATGTGGTCTTTAAACATAATTTGTAAGTTTCTATCAAATTTTGGACAAAATCCGTCAACGGGAAGTCTGTCTGTCTGTATGTCCGAAGTCATGCGAACGCTATAACTCAAAAACTTGAATAGCTAGATGGATAAAATTTGGTACACAGTTTTATCGTCATGAATGTAGGTCCGTATAAAATTTTAGGCCAAATCCGTCAAAGGGTTGACTGTCTGTCGGCCTGTATAATTTACCATTGAAACCAATCCGCTATCTCCACGCGCATGCGTACAGAAGCAATCGTCTGTGCTCCCGAAAGGAGCGAATTGCATCAGTTTGTCCTTGAGACGGCAAGAGTGAAACCTAGCAGTGTGCGTTTTTTTACCTAAATATTTTTCTATCACTATAATGAAAAACCTTCTGATAGTCATTGGATTCTGGATTAGAGTAGGTTCGAATTTTTTTATCCACGCGGGGGTAGGGGAAACAGCACCTTTTTGGGGAAATATATGAGAAAGTTTAGGGGAGACAACTCCCGCTGGTTATTTGTGTTATGTAACATTTTAATCTAAAATAGGAATTTTTTGTAATCAATTATATCTAGAAATATGTGTATATATTTTTAAAAAGTAGAAACTTTTATTTAACATTAGTATGGCTAACTTTAACTCCTAGCGGCAGAGACTGCCTTTTCCATTTTCCATTAAAGTATTCATAAGATTTCAGAGATTTCATTACATATGAAAAAGATACTTCATTCACTTTAAAAGCTAAGTTTTCTAAGCCATACTCAATAAGTTCAAAATTATTGGGCGCTCACAGGGTTAAATTGCTTATAATTCATTAACCTTTCCTTTGAAATCAGGGTTGTATATGTATAGTGAGTTTGATGTACAAACCTCATATTATTTTATAGGATAATCTTATAAATCCACACTTACCTGCTAAAATTGATTTTCTGCCAACCCTTACAGAAGAAAGTATGTTAATCTTTTAATTCCAATTTGTTTTCACACACACATTTTTCATATAACCTCTTTCTGACTGTATTTTACCACATGTATTCTAAACTAGCTGTTATGCCTGGCATTGCCCGGGATTAAAATACTTTCATGTCTAATATTTTTGAAGTAAAATCTACTTTCGTATAGAAAATTATAATACCCAAATTTTTTTTTTATCATCAAACATTTTTTAATTAAAATGAGAATATCAATTGAATCGGATGATTTTTAAAAACCGCCGATAGCTAATTTTCTCCATAAGTTATTAGTATTTGTTACATAAGTACTTCAAATTTTGTTCATAAATCTTGCAGTATAAGAAAGGTTTTAACAGATGTTTTGGAACAATTAATTAGATAGTAATTTTTCATTAATTAAAAGCTTTAAAATGAACCATATCAATAGTTGTTCCTGTGTAAATTATGAATCGTCTGCTTTTAAACTCTTCTTTTAGTCTTCTTCCAAATTCTGTTAATGTGTTCTAGCAACAGTTCTTCATATGTGTTCTTCTTCTTCACCTATAAAAAAAAGTATTACAAATAGTGAATTTTATACACAATTTAATTTTTGAAAAATTATTAAAATGAGGGCAATGAATTGAATGAAACTTGTGTCATTGAAAAGTTAATTTTTTTAACTTTAATATGGTGTAAAAAATAGTTTTTGTGAGATATTTTCGAAAAATATCACAGAAAACACCTAAATCTTGTTTAATTTCTAATTAACTGAAATTTTAATTAACTTTTGGACTTTTAAAAGTTGACAGTGATCTCTCTCTCTTCTTATATAAAATATTTATAAAAATAAGCCCGAATTTCAGAAAATAAAGATAAATTAGTTCAAAATCTAACCGTTGCATAGCAACGGAGTAGCTATAATTTTACTTTATTTCAAAATCTTCTGCATGTAATCAATTATTTATTAAATTTTGGAAAATGAAGGAAAAATATCAGATTTAAAATTTATATCATTGAAAAGGTAAAATTTTGAGCATTAAAATGATATAAAAATATTTTTGTGGGATAATTTGCTCCAAAGTTACTGTGGAAAAACGGTTTTGGTTAATTTCTAATTAACTGACTGTTTAATTAACTTTTGCACTCTGAAAAGTAGACAGGTATCTTTCTCTTGTCTTAATTGATAAGTGTGTAAAATTTGGTTGAAATCAGTCCAGTAGATTAGGAAGAGATGTGGGATATACACACATACCCACACACATATATACATACCCACAATGACTTTTATTTATATTAAGATTTTGCATGTAATTATGTTTTCAGTTGAAATCTTGGCTCTAATTTTCCTTCCTTTACATACGATCTTTATAAATGTCATAAATTAATCAATATTGGAGGGGGGACCCCTTTCTTTTCACTCCAATGCTGTTTGCAATCAAGTACTCCTAAGTAGTTTTCAAGTATTCTGTATCTGTTGCAGGTGAAAAACCATTTGTCTGTCCTGAAACATCATGTGGGAAGTCTTTTTCAAATCAGTATAATCTAAAATCTCACATGTTAAAGCATGCAAAGCAAACACAAGAAGTAAGGCTTTTCTATTTCTCACTCTATAAATTTCATTTCATTAACCTTGAAAAGTCCTTTATATTATAACTTTCAATAAACATATGTTTACAATTTTATCTGTTAAAAATTTTGTGCTTCAAACCTTTACTTGTCTAATGTGCTGAATATATAAATCAAATATTACAAAAAGTGGCATCGATACATAAAAAATAAACACTAAAACAGTAGTTTCTTTGACTTCTCTTTTTGTTATGTTATTATTTTATTGCTGTCTTTCTTTACTTATTAAAGGTGTTAAGTTTTAAAGTGTTTAGTTTATGAGCATCATGAATTTAAAAAAAAACACCTTAAAAAATGGCTGACAAAGGAAATTCACATTTTCAAGAATACAAAAGCTTCAGTTTTTGCTAAAACATCATAATCAAAATATAATAAAATGTTGATATTGATACTGTAAAGTAGATAAAAAAAATATTAAATTCATTCTTGCCTTTGCTTTAAAACTATTTATTTTCAATTTTTTCTTTTAAGTTTTTTGAATGCACAAGCTATCTAAATTTTTATCTATCAAATTTACTTGTTTTTAAGAATTTCTTACTAAGATGAAGAGTTTTAAATGTTATTCATATTTTATATTAAATATTTAATAAAAATTGAAAATCAGTGAGTTATGAATATTATATCCCCCTCAGAATTAAAAGAAAATTTACTGAGTTTTAAAAAAATATATTCATTTAATACGTATCTTGCTCTTGATGAATTTATAATACTTAGACTGTTGAATTGTATTTAATCTATTATATTGACTATAGCATTAAGTGCTATGGCCAACCTTTGTGTTCTTTTGTTTTAAAATGTGTTTGATTCAGTTTTGCATTCATTTTCTTATTTTAGGGAACTGTAAATGGGGAAAGTCCGCAGCCAATATTAAATGGCGTTGATGATCCCACAATGGCTGTAAATAGTCCTTTAATCAACCTGCCTTGTTCTGAAGTGACTTTTAACACAATGCCTGATGGAAGTGTCATAGGTATTTACTGGAAAGATACATATTTATATGTGTTTATATATGGTAAAACCTGTTTATAACAATATTGTAGGGACCTAGAAAATGCATTGTTATAGACAGGTTTGCATATCTAGTGTTTATGTGCTTGTGCATGTATTAATATATTAACATATTTTATTGCGCTTATTGGTAATAATCACTGATATAAAATTGTATTTTATTAACATATAAAATATACAGTTTTATATACTGATATAAAAATTTTAGTTGAAAATTTTGTCAACATCATCATTTACTGCACCCTTTAAATCGTTTTCATTTGCTATCAACTTTGCTTTTTCGAAAGCATCTTAAATGATTTCTTCAAATGCCTATGCTTTATGCTGCACCATCCTAGATTCAAGGTTTTAACACATCGAAAACAAATTTCATGGAACAATTGGTCAGTCTTGAAGTGCTAAAGGAGAATGAACAGGTTAGTGCCCACCTGACGACAAACTGTACACATTTCAATCGCTAGCACCCCACCTCTTGATCCATCTGTTATAACAGGTTCTGGTTTCTAGAACTCCAATTCCCCTGTTATTTCAATCTTGACCATAGGATGTTGTTTCTCAAGACAAAAAATTCAGGATTTTACTTTACCAGCTTTCTAAAGATATGAAAATATCATGCAGATGCATCTAAAAAATGATTATCGTTGTAGGCAGGTTCAAAGATACATTGAGTAAATAGGAATTTAGCTGGGACCAAAGAAAATATTGTTATATACAGGTTTATCATTATAGACAGTATAGTTATACACAGGTTTCACTGTATATATTTATATATAAATAAATTATCTAAATTCATTATTGATTATTATATTATTTGATCAGTTATGACTTTGATTACTATAAATGATACTATTTACTATATATATGTAACATCTTGATTAAAGGTGAAATGTCGAATATCTGGGTCAAGGAAAAGACATTAGTTGAGTCAATCTTCTTTTATTCAGTCATTGAAGATATTTCTTTATGGGTAAAGGATTCATTCTTCACTTAGCTCCATGACCAGTAATCCAGAATTAACATGCAAAGCAGCGCGGAGTTGTTATTTGCTTACATGTTGGAGTCAAAAAGAGCAGGTAGAGATGCGCAGAAAGTTTAAGTACCCAGAGAAGGGAATTCTCCCGGAAAAGACACATGACTCGAAAAGAAAGTCGTAGTGTGCTTATTACGATAGAAATAAAAGTAATTAAAATGAGGTGTCATTAAAAGTTATTTAAGAATTAAGAAAGTTAAAAAATTAAAATATCACATATATATAAAAGATCATTCTGTAGTTGAGCTGAAGAGGCAGGTGTTAAAAAAAAAAGTAGCAATCGTTGCTATCTAAAAAATGTTTATTTAGAATTCTTCGTATTTCAATCTTCAATGGATGTGAGATGATTTTAGCACTTCAGATGATATTTTAGGTAGATTGAAGTCAAAGTCCTTGTTCGGAAAGTAGGCGCAAAGGCAGCACGTATGGTAAGGTGAATTGGTTACAAAAGAGAAAGTTGCAACATTGTGGCGAGTTTTTATAGTAACTCCAAAAAAGGGAAAGTCCCACTCGTTACAACCAAATGAATCCAGATCTCTGCGAATTACAGTGACAGTTATTCTCATATTAGAATTTAAGTACAAATAATTAGTTATAAATTAAAAGTTAAGATTGATAAGTTATTGAATCGTAGAAGATAATGTAGTTTACTTTGCAATAAGTAAAGGAATCATATTTTACGAATATCCATGACCAAAATTAAAGAGGTAATGCGCAAAGTGGCACTCTGCTGTTGTCAGCTTACATGTTCGAATTAAAAGGGTAGATAGCAATGTGCAGAAAGTTTAAGTACCCAGAGAAAGGGGATTTCCCAGAAGTGACTCGAAACGAAAGTAGAAGTGTGCTTGTTACGATGGAAATAGAAGTAATTAAAAATGAGGTATCGTTAAAAATAATTAAAGAAAGTTTAAAAAAATTATATATTACATATATATTAAACATATTTTTGAAATTCATTATTTATTAAATACTGGAAAAATTGATAAATTCATTATTGTTGATTCTGGATAATTATAAAGATGACTCACCAATGAATTTAGTTAAGTCATTTAGTAGATGGAATGATCAATAACCAATACTCTGCCACTTTTTAGTATATTTTATACGATTGTTACCTATGTTTTATGCAACATTTATTTCAATGACTATTATCAGTTTTTAATCTCAATTACTCATTTGATTTATAATTGGAATTTTCAAAGGGGAAAAAATATAGAATGTAGGAAATTTACCTTCTCAAGTTTTTTTATGCTAATCAAAGGAAGACATGCCATGTATGGCATTCGTTCTCCACAATACTTTTATTGTGAAAAATAAGTTGCATGTTATATCTATGACATACATTAAAAAGTAATGTTTTCGAAATCACTGTCACATGACCATTCTTTCCTGTGTTCACTTTCATATTCACTTATAGTTCATTATCGATTTCTTCACACATTTCACTAAGATAATTATTGGTTATTTCAAAATTATCCATATTTCTAATTTTCATGTTATATTGAAGCACCATAACAAAACATCATAAACTTTTGTTAATTCTTTTACATAAAGTTTTGGGCAAAAGTATTTTGTACCATTGGAATTAAAGAAATATCTCCTTATACATAGTTGTACATAATTTATCAGAAGAATATCAGTTGGAAACAGACAAAACTATAGAATGGAGAACTAATTATAAATTTTTTAAGCTATTATCAAGGTAACAAATGTACAAGGTATTACATAACCACACACATTCTTTTTTATTCTTAATGTATGCAGAGTTACAGTTGGCACTTTAGTTTATTCCATAGGATGACACCAAGGAGAAAAAATTAATTTTAGGCTATACCCAGTTTTAAAAAAATTAAAATTATGTATAAAAAAATTTTCCAAAGTGCACTATATTATCCTTTAAAGTTTTTTTTTATTTAATTACTAAATATGTTGCTAAATTTTTATAAAACAGTAAATTTGTTATTATGAATTTAGAAAAAAAATTAACTCCTTTTTTGACTGCCTAATTGTTTAAAAAATGCCTTTTAGCTTATAGTTCTAAAATAATTTTTTTTTTTTAACTTTTTCACAAATAAGTCATCAAAGTTTTGTTAATTACATGCCAAAAATATCTTAAAATTTTTTTTATGTGTTTTATATAGTGTTGAAATATTTTGACTTTTGAAAAATCACCTAAACAGTTTTGCAATTTTTTTTTATTTTGTAGCATATGCTGTTATACGCTTAGGTAATGTAAATACGGTTCCTGCAGACACAGGAACTTCTATGCCTGTGATCCATCCTACTGAAGAAAGTACATATGTGAACCAGTCAACACAAGCAGAAGATATCGATGCTTCAACCATTGCCAACCCATTAGATATTCAGCCCATTCAGATACCACAAGTTTTAGATATTGGTGATGTTAACATCCCTGCGCTTCCTAGAATACCAGTCCTTAGTCCCTTAGACTCATCAAACTCTGAAACTGTGATTGCTCCTACTGATGACTCAATTCCTGCCCAGGATATTGTTTCTACTGCAGCTAGGATAACTGAAATTTGCAAATGTGGTCCTGATAAATGCAAACCGAATGGTACATGCTGCATGGATTGTCCAGGTATGGAGGGTCATTATTGTCGTGATGAACTTGATGAAACTAGTACTTCCACTACTGTTGATGCTAGTGTAACTACAGACAATGCTTCCTATACTATTCATATTCCAGAAACACCAGATAATAATCTTTATTCTGAGGAAATTTCCATAAGCACGGCAGAAGCTTCATGCCAAACCGAAGAACAGCCTTGTGCAGAATGTACTGTTTCGTTCGGAAAAGAAACTCGCTCTTTACTCAAGGAATTCCATCACAGTAGTAGTGGTTGTTGTGTCCACTCATAATTTATTCAGAAAATTCACAAAACACTACATGCACAAACTTCATCTCGTTGCAATATATATATTTTTTGTTATTTCTTGAATTATCTGCTAGAGTGTTACTATAAATGTTTTTGAATGTTTGCAGTTGAGCTTTGCTTGTAAATTTTAATACAAATAACATATTTTTATACTCAGTATTTTAGCTGTTATCGTTGTCAGAACAATAGCATTTGGTACATTTCTGTTAGCACGGAAACAGTCGTTGCCAACTAAAATATTGGCGCCATTGTCACCAAACACTATGTTGACATCGGTACTATTGGTTGGCAGGTATCAGCAAATCGTTGCCGCATTAGTGCTGGTTCAGTACTGACAGAAAAGTACCAAGCATTTCTTCTTTATTATTTAATGTCTGCTTAAAAATTGACCGTATTTTTCTTGTTCAAACTGTTAGAATGACGAGTACAAAACTATTACTTAATCTTTTTCATCTTTTGCATTTCACATCAACTGCAAGAAAAAAATTACAAAATCATTCCTAACCTTAAAAATTGTTTTTATAAAAAATATTGTTATTCAGAATGCTCCAGAAACTATTGAATAGTTCTATATTATGCTAATTGCTGTTATTATCAAATTTCCATTATTATATACAAAATATTTAAAAATTGTTATCTTAACTAGGAATATTGGAAATCTTTATAATTTCAAAATTCGATTGAAGGAGCATTGAAAAATACTAACCGTATTGTTTCAATTTTAAAGTCATTTCTTTATATATATTTTTAGCAAATTTTTATGTACATGGTATAAAAAAAAATCTAGATGTTTTACAAAGCTATTGTATATATGGTGTAAAACTTAAAATTCTTGGATTTGAGAAGAAATAACTATTGGAATAATCGATTCATCACATCATTGTTTTGTATTGATGGTGTTTTTCTTATGCATTACTTGAAAGCAGCTGCTTAAAATTATTTAAAAATTACCGAATGATTCTTAAAAAATGCTATTATATTCTTTAAACAAAAACGATTATCCGTGATTATATTGGCATTTAACATTTTTTTCTTACTATATACGGATCTAAGTTCCATTGATACCTTCTTAAGAAAATTACCTAACTAGAAGATATTGTATTTGTAATAGAGCATACTTTTTTTTTTATCATGAAGTATGTGTACAAACAAATGTATACTGAAATATCTTTTTGATAAAGGTAAGGCATTTATATAGTCATGTTGAAACTCTGTTTTAATTTTTTCAAGTCAGCATTTTTAGACTATTACGATTTTTATATTAAATTTTCATTTTGCAGTGTTGTTGTCAAGTCATTGTGAAAATCATTGGATTAAAATATTTTTAAATGTGTATTATACATTTCAGTGATTCAATTATGTGGTTAAGTTAGGTAAATAATTGCAATTTAATTATGTGAATTAATAGAAAAAGTATCCACCAATTAATTAATCAAATTGATAAAGTAATCGAAACTTTTTCAGTCATGGAAATGTAAATTTTTCATCAGGTAACACAAAATCGTTATCTGGAATATTTGAAATCTTATTGAATTTAGTATTATAAGTATTTTTGGTAAAATTTAAATGATTTAATATGTGTGCAGGCATACATATTGTTTGTCTTTTTTTAATTTCTATGTGGACTACAAATTTTCTTATGGCAATGAGTACTTTAAAGTTAATTACATACATTGACAAAGAGTGTTATATAAATGTGTATGTATATATATATATCTTTTTCTCTCATTTTCTCAAAGACAGCATGCAATATGAACAAATATTTGAAGGGCAAACTTTTTTTTCCAATAGGAACAACTTTTATATATATACATAAACAGTTCTAATGCTTAAAATTTTTAAAAACTAGCTTCAAATACAAAGTTAACATGCTAATCAAAAGATTTGTTTTTGATAATGATTCCATTTTCAAGTATTTTTCAATAATTTTAACACAAAGTACTCTTTCTATTTCTAAAAATCTAACTAAAATTGAAACTTTTTTTACTGTGTGCTATTGCAATAAATATTTTGATTATTCTTCTACTGTCACAGCTGCTAGTGTGCAATATGTCTTTGCAAGACATGTAATCTTGAGGATTGTAATATCTGTGTATCATTTTTTATCAATCAGAAGGCTTCTTAAACTGTGGGATCTTAAAAATTCTTTCACAACCAGTGGTGTAGTCTCAAAATAAGCAGTGCCAGGATGCTCCAAGAGCATTACCGGAATGCTCTAACCTGCGTGACAAGAATCATGCTGTTTTAGGGATGTTTTCACAATTTTTTATGATTTATTTCTCATTAAAAAAAAGTCAGTGCCAGAACGGCATTACGGCTCCACTATACCCGTGCACACAACTAATTTATTTCAGATTCCTCAACATTTGTAAGCAAAAATTAGCTGAGGAAATTAACTTAAAAAAAGTCATTAAAATTTGCAAAAAAAAAAAAAAAGTTGGAATTTCTTATAGACATCATCATTAACCTATTAATGACTAAATTAATTTAATTTCTATAAAATTATGTTTAAAATACCAATATTGAAATAACCGTGAAGTAAAATTTAATTCGAGAAAAACTATTTTTTTGTTTTTCTTTTAAACAAACAAGAATATTTTAAAAAGTTTTTTTTTACATAATTTTTAAAGATTTTTATACAATAGTAAAATAAAGATTACTTTCTAATTCCTTGCATTACCTAAAAAACGAATCAAAGGAGAAATAAAAACATTTCAAAATGATGACATTTTGACTTTAAAATCTGGCTAACTAGTGGTATGTGCCTGTTGAAAAATTTTTAGAGTTTGTGAATACCTATTGGCTTGCTAGACAAAGCAAAAAGGAACAACGGAATGCATTTAGTTTAGTCACAAAAATGAAATGTAACTGTTCTGTAAATAGAATGCCGGGTATTAATTGATTAAGACTTTATTTTCTAATTTTGGAGTCTTGGCAAAATTTTTCTGAAGAAAATGGAGCTGTAAAATTTTTTCCACCTTTTAAGGGATTCCAAGTGAAAAAGTTTAAGAAGCCTTGATATACAGTAAAAGAAGGGGGGGGGGGAACAAAAATGAATATGTGAGAGTTGAAAATTATTCGAAGCTGTACTTAGTATAAACCATTTCTCCATTTATTTAAATTCAAGGATGAGTTATGTTGGATGTTTCAAATATATATTGTATGTATATACATTGCTTCTATACCATATTTTGATACTAGTCATCAAATTTGTTTGGTTATGTATTTGCTACAAACTGCCGTCCACTTAAAAATATTGAGACCTGAAAATTTTATAATGAGAATTGGCATTAACTTCCAGGTATTTCATTATATGTGATGTAGTTGTCACTGTTTACCACAAGAATAGTTTCTACAGTTTCATATTTCGTAACATTTTAAGAAATCCTCCTGAAATCTATTCGTCAGTGATGCTACTGAAGCAGCAGCAAAGGTGAGAAGTGGTGACAAATAGTGTGGTGAAAAATCTTTGAAACACTTCTGCTTGAACACAATATAGCTGCAGTAACATTTTTTCATTTCTGATAGAAAAGTGAAGTTATTGCATTTTTAGGATTACTTTGTTTTATTAAAACATTTTATAAGAATCAGTTTTCTATAAACAAAATTAATCACTTCACAAACACATTAGAATGCAATGTTGTAAAAAGTATCTTGCAGAAAATTGTACATAATTTGTATATAGGTATAAAATTTTTCATGATTCAAGAGCTTTATTGTTTAAATTAAACTTTAATAACATGTTAAAAAAATTTAAATTTCTATTTAATAATTAAGTGATATTATATGAATTATTAAATTTGAATTATTTACTATTAAAAGTGAGATTTAAATAAATAATTGGAAAATTTCTCACAGATTTATGTTGTTGCTAGTTGAAAGTTTAAAATACTGTGAAGCACTGTTTATTTAAAATAAAAAATGATTATTTTCTTTGCATTTGATAAGCCCATTAAAATTATAGCCATGTTATATAAGTTTTATTATTAATTAACTTCTCAGTCTAGCTGAAAATGGGACATAATTTTGATGCAAACTTATTAATGAGTGATTAATTTAGATAATGCAAAAACAATATATTGCCACCAAATTTCACATTTTATTGTAATACTTAAAATAATTTATAAATGAAAAACATGTATTGCATCATTCTCAAATATTTCCATGAAATTTATTGAAGAATAAAAGTTTCATTCTTTAGATTAAATTTTTGAGTCTTGCCACCACTTTTTTATAATTTTGCAAGATCAAATCTATAGAATCTAAATATTAAAAAAAATAACACAAATTTCTGCATTCAAAAGGCTAGCTATATTCTATGTATCTGAATTATACATTTCATGCTTTTATTTGGGACCAATGTAAAATTTGCTACTCCAGATAATAAACAGTGTTAAGCAGCATAAATTTCTGGTGATTTTTTTTTTTTGCTATTTTTTTTATTTTAAAACTTTTTGATATTCATATATTGTTTTTAATGTAATCAAGAAATGTGTTCTTAAATCTGCACTTGTTATGTTGTCTTATATGTAATGATTTATACTTACTTTAAAAATCAAGCCAAATATATACAGATAAACAAATTTTATGCTTAAAATTCTTGTGATATCTCTTATCTTAAATATGTATTTAATTAGCATCTAAGTAATAAATGAATTGTAAAATTATAGGAATAATCTAGAGCTTGCTTTAAAAATAAAATTTAAGAATAAATCCAAATTTGATAAAATTGTTTTGTCATCTACTTCTGTATTTACAAAATATTTCATTGTGTTATGTAAATGCTTATAAGCAACTAAAACAAAATAAAAAGATTTTTATAGAACTCTGAATTATATACTTATATTTTGGAATGGGTAAAAAAATTTACATTAACATGTTTTATAAATCCAAGATGATAAGCCGATTTATTAAAGGTTCTTTCACTGGTATAACATAATACTTGCTATGTCTTTAAAGCATCAGTAACCTTCGACATTCCTTTTAAGCTGCAAAATTCATGTATATTATGCATACAATAGATTAGGGGTGGGGAACCTGTGGCCTTTTATAGTTTCTTCTGCAGCCTTACCAGTTATTTATAATTCGCATTGAAATAATATACTTGTCTGAAGATAATGATTATAAAATAATAACCTTTAAGATTCTGTTCGTTTGGCCTTTTGCTAACTGCCAAAATTTAATGAAGCCTTTCAGTACAAAAAAGGTTCCTCAGTTTAATGCAGTTAAGAATTAAGACATTGCATGAATATACATTATAGGGAATCTTGCAGTATGGGTAATATATCTATATGGGAGTCTATAGTAAATAAATTTGCTGTACTACATGAATTTCTATAACACATATTTATACAAAGCATATTTTTTTAGCTGTGTTATATGGAAATCTACTGTAATTTATTTTTATGAATTTTCTTTCTGCAAGGAAGCACAAACTGTTTCTGAAAATAGTTTGCTGGGAAGGATACAAGTATGCCAAGGTTGAATTTCTCATACTGAGTGAAGTCGGAATCAAATTATATAAATGCGGTACCAATGGTCCAAACAAAAAAAAAAAAAAAAAAGGATCACAAGTATGAAAGTTTTAAGAAGCCCTGGGTGTAGTGTGCAACTGGGGTCATGAAAACTTGCACGTTTCTATATCTGTAGCCAAAAATATCGAAAATAATCCTTTCAATAAAATTTGTTAAATAGCTACTTGAATTAATTCTCATTATTTAATGCTTCAATTTCCAGTTTTGAAGCTGTGAAAAATGCTTTTAGTAGAAAATGGGCTTATGAATTGCCTTCTCATGCAAAAGATGGTTACCAGCATTTTAAGAAGCCTCAACATAATGAAAAATTTCAAAAGCATATCTTGCATATTGATGAAATTTACTTTTAAAAATGTGAGGAAGGGAATGCATGTGTATATAAATTCACAGAAATTAAGCATTCAAATTAATAAGTAGTATTCAATAAGTTATTTGATCTTCTGTTAATTGTTCTGTGTATTTAAAACATCACCCCACCACCATTGATAGCAAGGCACAGGGGGGGGGGGATGGCTGGCATTACCTGCATTTAGAACAAAATATACACAGTCGAGTCACATTATTATGACCACCTATCTAATAGCCGGAATAGCCTCCTCTTGCCGCCAAAACAGCAGTTAAGCGGCGAGTCATGGACTCGATGTGCGATTGGAAGGTGGCGACAGGCATCTGTGACCAGGAGAACAGCAGAGCATCGCGTAACTCTTGAAGATTCCGAGGTGGAGGGTCTGATGTGTCGATCGAGATGTTTCCACAGATTTTCGCAAGGGTTCAGATCTGGGGAATTTCGAGGCCAGGGTAGTAACTGGAACTCTTCATCATGCTCCTAGAACCATACACGGACAGTTTTGGGCACATGGCATTATCCTGTTGAAACATGCCATCATTCGCAGGATACACAGTTGCCATGTAAGGATGTACTTGATTGGCAACAATGTATAAGTACGCATAGCTATTGAGGGTACCTTCCACAGGAATTAATGGACCTAAAATATGCAAAGAAAACATGCCCCAGACGATCATACTCCCTCCTCCACCTTATTGGCGCCCAATAATGGTTTCTGGAAGTTTGTTTTCTGATGTCTCTCGGCAAATAAGCCAGCGCCCATCGATTCGATGCAGTAGGAAACGAGACTCATCTGAAAAAGCAACCTTTTTCCACTGTTCTAGGGTTCAATGTTTGTGCTGTAATGCAAATGCATGATGTTTCTTGCGATGCACGCTTGTAAACATGGGTGCTGAAATCAGACGTCTGCTGTGAAGGCCAATACACAATAGAGTGCGTTGCACAGTTGTCCTTGATAGCTTTCTGGTGCATTGCTGATTCATTTGCGCAGTCAATGTATCGACTGTAGCGCATCGATCACTCTTAACCAGGCGTCGTAAGCGACGCTCACCCCTGTCATTAATGGCTCGTGGTTCCCCACAGTTAGTACGCCTGGACTGCACACCCTCTTGATTTTTCCAGTTATTGTACACATTCACTACGGCACTAGGTGAACACTTCATGAAAGCTGCGGTTTCAGAAATGCTGCCGCCTCGTGCTCTGTACCCGATGATCATATCCTTTTCAATGTCCGTTAAATCGTGTGACTTATCTAATACGGCAATCATTGCTATGCGAACATGTACTCTGAAACCATCCTTATATGCCTTCCAACAAACAGATTTCTCAGTCTTACCTGTGTTTGGCCACAACTGTGTTTACGTCAACCTGCGTGGTGGTCATAGTATTGTGACTCGACTGTGTATTGTGCACTAGCAAGAAGTGCTGGATAACTCACAATTTTTTTTCAATATTTTAATGAATTCATATGATTAAGAATACAAATGAACCTATGCTATGTGACTAGTGTTGAATTGTTGATTAAAAGAAAAAAAGAATACTGAGTATGCACAGAAAAAAAAGCTCAAATGCTTTAATACATGTATATATTTTGATAACAAAATTTTCAACAAATGATTTTTTTTAAACATGCAGAATGATAATGATACTTACAAAAATTTGTACAAATAATTTAAAGTGGGAACAACATAAAAATGTAGAAAAAAAAGAGACAAAATAAATCACTGATAAATTAAGTTGTATAAAAAGCAACAACAAGAAAAAATGTAGCCACATATTTTTTTCAAATACTGCAGTTTTTTCCCCCCAATATAGCTATACACAACTAGTTCTTTGGTTATTCACATACTATACTTAAGTTTGAAGCTTCCATTTACAGCAAAATTTGTATACAAAAGTCTGAAGCATACATACATACAGAAGAAATAATTTTTAGCATTTTTTTTTAATTACAGAAAATAAGTTATTAATCAATGGCTACAATCTACATAATCTAACATCTATAAAATTTGAATATACATTACACAACAAGATGGATAACATCTCAACATAATGAATTATAACTTAAAATACATAGCTATATACATAAAATTAAAATGTTAACCTTTTCATATATTTACAAAAAAGGAATAAATGCAACTGTTCAAGTTTTTGATAAAATTAGCGCATAAAATTTAACCATAATAAAGCTATCATAAGTTAATATCAGATTCAAGAAAATGTATCTGTATAGGTATGACACACACAAAAATTAAAGTAACAATCTCAAGGGTACTTTAAAATAACAAAAAAAAAAAAAAACAACAACCCTTACCTAATAAAAAAAAAAATGCAGACACTATGCCTCTCAGAGAAGTTTAGTTATTACATATACACATATAAAAAGTTACAGACATCAAAATTATTTTGTGGAATTTTAATAGGAAAGATTATGCATGTTGTTTCAGCAAAATATGCAAATATACAGAAAACTCTGGAATGAAAATGTCATGAAAATTTAAAAAATAATACACAAAGAGCACAGAATACTCCATTGCATGTAATATTTATTATGCAATTTATAAATTGTAAACAAATGCAGAGCCATATAAATGTAAAAAAATAGAAATCAGAATGAAACATGAGCAAAATTATTGGGGGCACTTCAGATAGTAGTAAAAGCCTCTTTTAAGCATTAGGTTCTTACATAAAAATACCTCGACAAACCACATGTGTATATAGAAAGAATATTTTTAATCTGAATGCACCACATTAAATAATCCATATCATTGGGAAGAATATCCACATACATTATCTTAATTCATTTTCTTTCTTCATAAATATAGATTGTCCCCTACATTTTCCTCTACATTTAGTACGAGTTTTAACATATAATTCTTTCCGAGATGAAAACTAAAAATCCATTTTATTGATATAAAATGATTATGCTCAAATGAAAGAATAAAGCTCTTTCTTATAACAAATAAGTAAAAACACCATTTACTCAATACATCAAAAAAGGAACAAATTACTAACTGAACCTAAAAGTTTGTTTTGAAGTTTTAAAAATTACGATGCAAAACATTTATATTATATAGTAAGCATAAAATCAGTGCTTTAGTGCTATACTTTATTTGTGAATAAGAGAAATGTGAAAGCCAGGTTTAAAAAAGGTAAAGTGGATGCTTTACTGAAAAGAAATATATTTTCTTTACATATTGTCGTTTACTGCCTTTGTCTTGTCTATTATGCAACAAATAACTATTTCTTATAAAAATTAGCTTGAGATTGTCTATGAAGTAAAATGTTTAATTGCAGCATGAGTCTTATAACTCGAGTGTTTGTTCTACAAATATTAAACGTCATGTCAAATTAAAAATTGTCTTTTTTTACTAGTGCAGCATTTGAAGAAAATCTGAAAATTAATTTTTTTGAAATTGAAAATTGATTAATTTTAAGTAATTTCTCAACCAAATGGCAGTTGCTAATTATTAACAAGAAACTATACATATACAGAAAATTCTGCTATAGAATAACTATTTTAAATATAAAATAAATAATTAAATTTGAGGGAGAGATTTTTCCAACTAATTTCAGGGTTAAAAAAAAAAACCATTTCTGAGAACTAATCTATTTTACATCAAACTGGCTGTTTATAAAAGTCTTCTATCTAATGTAATTGATAAAAGATGGCAGGTTCTAATGGGCAACCATAGAAAAATTCTTATTTTTCATGCATCTAAATAGTCTAAAGTTCAATAAGCAAAGCCTAGCTCTTTGCAAAATCTGAGCAATCTAAAGATAATGTTATCAAAGAAACTTACATAGGACTGATAATAGAATATTCAGAGGTTCATACAACAAAAAAAAAATCAATATTCTTTTATTTCTATCATTAAATATATTTTAAATTATCAGTGCAAGATTAGTTTAAAGTCATTAATCACAAAAGGAAATCTTAGAAAAACACGAGGAAATAGATGTTGTAAGATGCAATAAATAAACAATGGTATTAAAAAATAACGGAGTAAAAATCACAGATTGCAAAATGCAAGATAAAACAAAATGAAGAATTTAAACAGAAACGAAATAAATAAACAAATGGTTCATCACAGCATTATTTAAGACTAAATCTGAGATCTGAAAAACAGGCATCAGCCCACCAACTAGCTTTTTGTTTCACTGTTTTCACTTGTAGGCTTTGGATATTCATCCGTCTCTTCCACCGATGGATGGACATCCTGATCAATTTCTTCCACACGGCAATCATTCACATTTTGACCTGCAGTTGGCTGATGTTGTGAAGACTGCTGCAAATAAGGGACACTGCCAGTAAAACATGTTTGAAAGACCTGATCATTTCCACTATCAGTGCGCTTGAAGTTGATTTTTGGCATATCTAAGACAAGGGCACCCGACGATGATTCAGCACCATGAATAGCTAAAGAAAAAGTCAATCATGTGAGATAATTTCACATAAAATTTTGCTGTAAAAAGACAGACATATTTATCATATATAAGTATTAATACATACCAGGGCGAACTTCTTTTGATTCTTCTTGTAATATCCCAGGATAGAAAAACTGACCAAACTGTCCTATCTGGCCAAAAGCCCCCTCTAAGTCTCGAATCTATAGAAAGCATTTGATTAAATCATCATTAATGAAGTAAACAATTTTTTCTATTAATGTGTTATAATATAACATTCCATAATGCAATATAATACTTAAAATGATTCTAAAAACACATATGGCCTGAAATAAAACAAATATTAAAGATAAATCAGAAGAAATATTGATAAATTACAGGATGAACAATCTTTACTTGACATAAGAAGAAAGATTTTAAAGAAGCTGTATTCCTGAGAATTATCAGTATGAAAACAAACATAAACCATATACAATAATGATAATAATAACAAAGCTTTGGAAAGCTTGCTTTTGAATAAAATCGGAAAACGTAAAATAAAAAGAAAGAAAATAGAGGTGGGAAGGATACTAAAAAATGGCAATTAGACCTTGCTACTTTTTAATTTTTATCTGTCTATCATTATCTTAAGAATTTATAATAAAAAAAAAAAAAAAAAAAAAAAAACGAAAAGGGAAGAGCCTAGCACAAGCAAAACAAACAATATATTGGATTTCGAAGGGTTAATGCTGCAATGAAATTGGCAAAAATAAACTAATTATAAAAATCAGTAAAATTGCAGATCATTTCATTTAAAGAGTTCAAGAGTGAAGGAAAATTAATGTTATTTCAGAATTGCTCATATTGTTCTGAATATCCAAACTAGAATTTAATGGTTTTTACATTATGAATATTAGAAAACTGTCAAATAGAGGGAAGTACAGCTTATTTACATAAGAAAATAAAGTACATAAATTTAGGCTTCATATATACAACATAGACAGAATAACACACACAAAAAAGCAAATGGACAAGTAAAAATAATTTGCAGCATCAGCTACTTATGAGGTACAAAAACACTTTCCCCGATGTTCAGTTAAAAACTGATAAAGCATGATTAAAAGATGTCTAAACAGCCCTATTTATTGGGTCATCCCATAAATAATGCTGTTTTTATTATACCTTTGATTTTTAAAATTAAAACAAATAAAATTCTTTTTCACATAAAATACACTGTCTTTCATTTTTTACAATTCACTCCCATCTTTCTGGTACACTTTGAAGGCCCCTTTTCAAAAATTCACCTGTCCATGATGGAAAAATACTCCTCCAGTACCATTCTGACATTGTCTATAGAATTTATAGTCATTTCACCCAAATGCTTTAGAAGACTAGGCAATAAATGATAATCAAATGGGCGATGTCCGATGAATATGGTGGATGGGAGCATTGTTTCCCTTCAAGCTTTTCTAATGTCATCCTTGCTTTATATGTCTTTATGTGACCAAGTATTGTCCCGATAGAAGTATACCTTTCGTCTTGAAACAAAAAAGCAAGGGATTTCCCCCCCCCTCTTTTTCTAGCTTTGACTAAAGCTGCTCAAGCCACTGGCAGTAGATTTTCTTTGCCACCTTTTGGTTTTGTTTTATAAGATCAAAGTGGGCTACACCTTTCATATCCCAACAAAGAGATAACCCTTTCCAGAGCAGTGGTCACAAAAGAAGACACCAACTTTAAAATTTTCTAAAAAAAAAAATCCCAATCCACTTTGAAACCCTGAAAATTGCATGAAAAGGCAGGTAATAGTATTCCTCTTAGAATGTAAATGGCAGCACTATAAAATTCGTTTTCGAATAGGGAATATTAGAGATAAAAAATGCGAAAATTCCTTAATTCAGAAACAGGAAATTTTTCCCGAGTCCTGGACATTTACAATTTTAGCAAATTCAATTGAAAATTTTCCTCCAATATTATTAAGTTTTAATTTATGATTTTCTGCAAGATTCAACAAAATTTTTTGAGTGTATGAAGTGGCTATATCTAAAGAAGTCCTCATATGAGGGGGTTAAGGAATGATGGAATTAATTCATGCCATGCCACTGTCACATGACAAAAATAACTGGAAATGTCCAGATTGTGTAGCAATATGCTGCAAAGGTGCATATTTTTCCTTGAATTATAATGTCCAATGGGTTCCATTAACTAAGTTGGCATAATACTAATATGTATCACATGAGAATGAATTGAATCCATTCTAATATTAAGCATAGGGACTGAAACATCTAAAAAAAACCAATTTATGATTCATACCTGTGTCTGCAATTGATGAAATGTAGATTCTATGTCTTGAACTTTCTTCTCCCATACACTAGCAGCCAGCACCAATGGAGATCTCAAATTGGCCTGAGGTGAAGCATCACTCAAAGATAAAGGCCTCTGTGCATTAGTTTGTGGGCTCATTGTACCATTAGTGCATGTCATGCTGACAGCTCTTGTAGAAAACAACTTCACTGTGGCAGTGGCAGACAATTCTTCAGCTGCAAAACCATCTGACTGAAAGGAACAAGAATGGGAAATGCACCCGCTCATTTCAACGGTGCATGGTGAAGTAGGGGAATCCTTCTCATTAAGAGGTGAAGTCACTTTATTCTGGGTAAGATGATTAAGCCTTTTAGGAAACATGGCACAACTCTTTGCAGAACAGCCAGTATCAGTAACTTCAGAAGATTTATCTACCTTCTCCTGATGATGCTTGCATGCACTTTGGGGACAAGATCGTGGACAACGAGAATGGTGCATATTGATTTTATCCTTCATATGATGGGACATGCACGATTTGGAACAACATCCAGTAGCAGCATCCGGAAAATGCTCTTTTCCGTGCAAAGCTTCAACAAACCCATTGCTAACACAAGAGCTTTTCCACTTGCTGATTTCTTCATGCTTTGCTTGACACAGTGGGTTTGTGGCAACATTAGAATGCATATGCTGCTTAGAGAAAATATAAGGTTCACTATTCACTGAGCAAGGAGAATTTTCCACAGAGCTGTTAGGATACTCAACATAATTAGTTTTACTGAGCGACATAGAGTTCTTGGCAGGGTGGACATTCGGTAAATGACTAGATTGCACATAACAAGTATCCCCATCTAAACTAGGGAATGCAGACATAGGCAACGTATGGCGAACAAAGCCCAAATTTTTCAGTTGCTGTTTACTCATTTTGGCATGCAAGGCAGCATTATCATCATAGCGGGGATCTTTTTCAGAATGAGATCTACCCGAATACTTTTTACCGTAATCAGGATAAGCAGGACAAGTAGGAGAATCATTTGCAAAACCATTCATTGTAGAATGATCTACTTCATGAGAAGAATGATGTCGATCACAATCTCCAGCTGCAACATTGGGACTTATCATGCTTTGCATGCCAGAATCAGCATCAGAAATATCAGAAGCAGAAGGCTGTAATTCCCTGCGAGATTTCTGCCTGCTGAAGGAAGTATCAGGTACAGATGAAGTAACAGAGGAAGTTTGTGAAGATGGAGAATACATGCTTGCATTTTCCTGGTACATTTGGGTGGAAAACCTCAAAGCTAAATTCAGAGAATCTGAACATTGTGATGGCAAGTGTTTATCAAATTTAGCATCTGGAAGCATGGAATTATCTCGATTAGAATCATGTTCAGATAAATTTTGAAAAACATTGCTTTTGGCTTTTGACAGTACAACAGACACACACTTCTGCAAATCTTTTGCCTGAAAAAATAACAATTGCTCATTATAATTACTTAATTATTTGCAATAAACAAGAGATAAGTACATATAAATATTTAAGTATACAAGGTATGAAAAGAAATTTATCAGTAGGGCTTCCAAGCAGAATTTTGCATAAAACACTTCAAAAATTTAAAAACAAAACAAAATATTTTATTTAAACTACTTAACTGCATTTGCATTAGAAACAATTTCAGGTGATATGTCAATTTGTAAATCATATTATTATTCATTACTCTCAGGGATGAAACTAGTGTTGACAACATTCAGGAAAAGGAATATCTCTGATAACCCCCCCCCCCTTCTAGAAGAACTTAACACACATAATATAATACATATCAGATTAGACTTTCTTTCCCAGTTTTGTCTCTGTGTACAGTTATTTTATAACATATAACACAGGAAAAAAGACCTTTCAGGTGTAAGAATGTAAGCAGAATTTCATTAATTCTAACTAGTAATTTACCTGTACATATTAGAGGAAAAAAAACCTCAATGAAATGGGTTCCTTTCTGGTTTTGATTGTTACTAATGAAATAACTTTGGAATTGCTTATAGTAGGTAAAATATGTTATTAGAATGAATCACATATATCAAACTATTAAGATAATGAAAAAAGCTTATAATTTTTTTTTTAATTATATGCAATAGGAAGACAAATCTAGGTCACTTCTGGCCAAGGAAACCAAAACACATAAAAAAGGGCTTAAATAATTGTTTTATATGCTTTCTATGAATAAAAATTAATGTTTTCATAGAAATGAAGATAGAATTGACTCGACAGAGTTAGTGGTATATATAGTAAAATTTGTACATTTAAGATCATTTGAATTTTGCTGCATAACCTGTGTAAAAAAAAATCAATCTTGAATTAAGATCTGGAAAGTTTAGTTCGATAATAACCTTTTACAAAGATTTCAGCAATATGTAAATAACAATAAACACTAACAGCACATAAAAAAGGCACAATAGAAATTATTAGCAAAATATGACATGTATTCTGTTTAACAGGTGAGCAACTGTTTCTGCTTAATTTATTTGAAAAGCAGAAGACTATATCAAATACTCACTTTCGAGTTATTCATCAGGCAAAGAAAATCCAGGATGTAAAACCAACTAAAATGAACAGAATTTTGAAAGTGCAATCAATTCTTCTTTTATAAAATTTAAAGTGTAAAATAAATTATGAATAATCAAACAAAACAAACAACTTCAAACAATTTAATTTTAAAGACAAAATTAGTATCATTTTTAAGATTGAGAAATGATAAACATCATAATTTATTCTAATGGTCATTGCCAAGTTAATTTATTATTTGTATAAAAATAAGGTATATATATTATTTGTTTGAAGTTATACAGTCATATTTTTGACATACTTTAAAAACTCAAACTAATTACCATTAGTTTCATTGAAAGTAAATACACCTGAAAAATAAAAATAGACATCACATATTACAGCATGTAACTACAACATCATCACTCAAAGTGCAAAATGTTGTACATCAAAAATTCCATTTTGGTTGAAATCCACTAGTCGGTACAACTTCATATCGGTGACGGATCCAAGTCACCAATGCCAGAAAGCAAGATGTTTGCTAAGGTAAACAGTTCAATGAAGTGGTTGTAATTAAAGATTATCTGCTTATACTGCCCATGACAGTTCGAAAAAAGAATCTATGAATTCTCTATTAAAATTGAGAATTTGTTTAAATTTTAAGCAGTTAATCTTTAATTATGACCACTTCATGACAATGCTTAACTTAATAGCCATCTAAACTTCTGGCATTGGCAACTTGGCATCTGTTGATGGTGTGAAAGGGTACTGTTTACTGAATTTCAACCAAACTGAATTTTTGATATATGACTTTTTGCACTTTGAGTGAGGATATACTACTTTAATTAAATATATGCTTTAATGTATTAAAATAAAAAATATATAAATATATTGAAAAAAATACAAACACCGTTTTTCTACATAAATATGAGGATGGATCCAGAAAAAAAAAAGGTTACAAGGCTAATAAAAAAATGATTTATTAACAGAAAAATACAAAAGGGAATTAAGAGGCATACTTGCCGATCACTTTTACACATAATCACCAAATCTATTTAGGCATTTATCCGAATGCAGGACCAACTGATTTAACCTGGCTTGGTAGAAAATATGTCCCTGCCCATTGCACCAGTTCTCAGCAGCTGTGCACACATAACTGTCTGAAGAGAACCTTGTTCCAGATAAGTGTTCTGTCAATTTCGAAAAAAAGAAATAGTCACTGGGTCATCGTGAAGCCATCCGAAGCAAACGCCCTGGCATGTTGAGTGATGGTGTCATCCTCCTGCATTACAATACCCATACTGCTCTCAAAACTCGAGAATTGCTGCAAAAGTTCAAGTGGGAAGTCTGGAACCACCCCCACCAGCCCAGATTTGGCACTGTATCTGAATTCCAAACACTTATCTGGAATAAGCTTCTCTTCAGTGATGTTGTGGTGTGAAAACAACTGCAGAGAACTGGCTCAATGGGCAGGGACATGATTTCTACCAAGCCTTGTTAAACAAGTTTGTCTTGTGTTCAGATAAATGCCAAAATAGGTTCGGTGATTATGCGAAAAATGCGCAAGTATGCCTTTTAATTCCCTTTTGTATTTTGTGTCTATTGTTAATAAATAATTTTTTTATTATCCTTGTAATTTTTTTTTTTTTGATCCATCCTTGTATATTTAAACTTTGTTAGTTCAGTAAGAAAATTGTTTTAAATATAAAACATATCTGATAACAGTACAGCATTTCTATACATTAAATTCTGCTAAATGGAAGCCCTACATATATTGTTAAACTGTTTCATTTATACATTCAAAAGACTATTCATAATGATACTGACCTTCTCATGCAAGTGCCGGATGTCCTCTGCTTGCATTTTACGTAATTCACGTTCATGTTGCAAATCTTGTTGCTGCCTTTAATATAAAAGCAAAATAGAATATTAATTTATATGAATCACTTTATACTGATAAGAAATTTGAGTGCAGTCACAAAAATAATAAGTATTCATTCATATACTATTTGTGGTAAATATTTACCAGAAAAAAAAATGCAAGGAAAGTAAAAATCCTAAACATAAAAAATTGATAATACAATAAAATAAATAATAAAAAATACAATAAATTCCACTACATCTTCATAAATTTTTGAAATAAAAAAAAAGATATAAACTTTTTCAAAGCATATTATGGAAAATCAAAATAAATAGGTACTTTTTCTTTAGCCCAACAGAATTTATTGTGAAGTATAACTGTTGATGCAAAATGACAGTTTTCTGTAAGCACAACAGTCACAGAAATGTGCACTAATGCGTCAAATACAAAAACTTAACATGGCAATAGCACATTTTGCAAAGGAAAGTTATTACGCTTGGTGCATTTGGTAGGTTTTTTGAAAACTTCTGCACATTTGATACATATTTCAGCTGCTATTAGGATCACAGAAAAGTGCCCATATGAGGTTTATATATATATATATATATATATATATGAGGTTTTGAACATTATTAATTGTGCTTTTAAGAAAGCATGCTTTTTCCAAAACTAAGTGGATTGCTAACATACAGTAAAACATATTGAATTAGTGTAAATTTGCTCATGTAAATGAAATAGCTTATTGTCACAATCCTATACTGAAAAATTGCATTTAGTAGATGGTCCATTTCAGCCAATCTATATACACTATCAGCATTTCAAGATTCAAGAGTTAAGGAATAAAATAAATTATGTTAAACCAAGGACATATTAGTGATGCTTTGAAGAAAATTTAACAACTTCGCAGCAAAAGAGTAGTTTTCAATTAAGAAATATCTACTAATAATAAGGGAGAATGCGTGTATGTCTGTGTGTCCAAGTGTTGGCGCTCTGCAGGGCACATCGTCCAAGCTACAAAATTTGGTACAAACATACTTTGGAGGGTGGGAATGTGCACCTAGGAGCCCTAAAATTATTAATTAATTAAAAATTAAGCGAAATTTTGGCGTTTGTCCTTAATAACTTTCAAAAATATTAAAGCACAAAAATTATTTTTACACCACTTGAGAGTGTAAAAGATTACCTTTTCAATGATATCAATTAAGTTGTTGTAAGATTTTTTTCTCTAATTCTGATAAATTTTTAAAAATATTTTTTGGCATAATTTACAACAATACTTTTCATTGATGCAATGCAATTCAAACCATTTTCATTGTTTAAGTTTAATGATATGTTTTAATCAGTAAAAAATAAATTTCATAAAAATCCATTGAAATTCAGATTTGTTACTTGTAGCACTGGCAGTTATAATTATTATTTTGGTAAATTCTTCTTAATAAAATCAAAGAAGAGAACTTCATTATTTCCTATAGAAAATAAAATTTATAACATTAATACATTTGATTTTGAAAATCTATTTATGATTTATATGTATATGATTTATACCTTAATACTGATATAATAGATAAAAATAAATGGTTATAAATTTGCAATGTTAATATTTGTGAAAATTATCTCTTTAATGGAATTGACTACTATAAGTAGTCTTTTGGCATTTCTATGGGTTGTTATTTTTCTAGTGCATTGGCTAATATATTTATTCACTCATTCGAGAGATAACTAATTAAGAATGAACTTATTTACGGTTATCGATTCATTGTTGACCTCATAGTGTTTAATTTTCATAATTCAAACTCCATTTATAATTACTATCCAGAAGAGCTTAAATTAAACAAAACTAATAATGAATAACAAATGCAATTTTTTGGATCTGGTAATTGAAATTTTGGATTCAGGTGTCTCTATTGGCATTTATGATAAAACAAGAGAATTTAATTTCAAAGCTATTACACTTTGTGACTTTCAAACCAATCTTCAGTTTAAAACAATAAAAAATTCCATTTATTCTCAAATTAATAGAATAAAAAATATTTGTAATAACCATTCAACTTTTGTCAAAGCTTTAGATAATTTAAATAATAACGGCTGCCCAAATAATTTCTTTAAAGTCAATAACATATTTAAAAAGGATTGAAGAGTTTTTAAACTTCTGTTAAATTGGTTCGAATTTTTCTCCATATATGCAGCCTGATATGCTAGCATCTATACCTAATTTCCTTTGTTCTGGTATGTTTCTCGAAAGCATCCTTCTTACTTGTTTATCAGCAGAGGGTAAAAGTTTACTTTATATATTCTCTCTTATTGGATTTGTTATAAAAAACTTTATTAAGTTTTTTTTATTTCAGTTATTAGATAAATTCAGGTCACAGAGGGAATAATTTTTGACTATCTAGTCATTCCCTTGACAGAAAATTTATCCATAATAGAACTCCAATGGTGAGTGGCCTTTGAAAACATTCGCCATTTGAGTTCTATTCCATTTCTTCCATTCTAATTATTTTCTTTTAATGCGTTTTAATTTTTGTTAAAGCGTGATTTTTGTTGTTTGGTTCTGTAGTAATTCATTAGTTAATTATGAGCAATATTGTTGATGCAATTACTGGATGCTGCTGCGTTGGCGTGCAAAAAGGTGTATGGTTATCGCTATTGTTTACTTCTTCTGTATTTTTTGTATTCAAGTATATGTTTTAATCAGCATATTTTCACCCAGTTAACATGTTGCTGGAATTAAAATATGCTGCACCATTTTAAAGTTAAAATCATATGCATATTTTCAAGAGGAATAAGAGAGTGAAGATGATGCCATTGTATGGTAAATGACACAGACAGTTACTGGACTCCATTAAGGACGTTCATGCAGACAACGAACAGAATAGGTGGAAGGGAATAGGAAGGTTACTGAAAGAACATGAGTTAAATGTCTATCACAATTTGGAATTTAAAATTACTTTGTTAAGGGAACCACGAATACCAAATTATACACAAGCAATTCAATTGAAATTATATTCACGGCAAACAAGCTGGTTGCCAAAGGTGGGTAGTTATTAAATAAAGAAAGAGAAGAAAACTCACTTCAAAATAAAAGATAAATACATACCTTAACACAAAATCCGTCAATCGACACAGGTGACCATGTAGATGCTGTATATGATCCTCCAACCTCCTGAAACGTATTTCTTGCAGAAGTTTAAACACCCGATGATTATGATGACGAACAAAATAGCCCCTCCAAGCTGACTGGATTTTAGTAGCTGCTTTTGCAATATCTTCATCGCTCTTCCCATATATTTCTGACATTGTCTTAGACTTAGCAATGTGAGGAGATGCCTCGTGAACAAACTTTGGGCTGCTAGTTAACTGACTCTGTGATCCACTCTCTACTCCAAAAGCACGCTTGGTTGGACTTAAGGATGAAGTGTAAACATGCTGCTGCAACACCGGGGAATTGGAACCAGACTGAGTGTCGGTACTGAGTGATCGGAATGACCTCTGGGGAGTTCGATTTGTATGAGATACTTCTTCAGATGTATCGCTTTCGCTGCTATTTTTTGCTGCAGCTGATAATCTTGCAGTTAATATACAGCTTCTGGATGGCGAAATCCTGTTTCTGGAAGTTGAGTGAGGAAGTTTCGATCTTCCACCTGGAGGTGCAGAAGTGCAAGGTGATGTTGCTCGTTTACTCACTTTACGAATGAGAGTACCTTTAAGAAAATACATAAAAATGAATTTGTGTCGTAAAAGATCAATCATCAGATTTTTATACAAATTACTTTAAATAAAAAACATGCAGATTTTTTAAAATTCAATATATGATTTTATGATGAAGGATTATTCAATAATATTTATTGAAAACCTGAATATTTTCAATGAGGTTGTCTAGAGAATATTAAAAAAAATATATTGGCCTCTTTTACAAATGTATACAGGGTGCCCCAAAATATTCACCCTGATTTCATAATGTTATCATTCTTTACTTGTCTGAACTTACTTCAATTTACTTTTGAAGATATGTTAGACAAATTTTTCAAGCTTTTCTCGCTCTATGAAATAAGTAAGCAGGTTCATACCTAAAAGCACTGCTGCTATTTAATCTGAAAATAGATTTTCAACACACGAAAAAAAAATTGGACAGAGCAGTGCATTGTGTGGCTAGATGAAATTAAATGGTCAAAACAATTCAACAAGTTTCAAAATTGCATTTTTTTTTTTTTTTTTTTGCAAAATGCAAAATTTTTTTTAAACAGATACTGTGGAAAAGAGAAGCGTTTGGAATGTACTAACATATGCAAAAAACAATTGAAAGTAGCCATAATGGCATCATCAAAGAATAAATATGACAAGTTGTGTGTCAGAAATGAAAAGGAGGATTGATCAAGACATTCAATCCTCAAGCACCACAGTTTTCAGACATTATTTTTTTGAACTTCTTTCTCTGGGGATACATTAAAAAGCAGGTGTATGTGACAACTGTTCCAAATCTGTTGAATTTGTCAGTAGTCTATTATTAGTTTAGCTATTCTATATGACATTCTAAATTCTACAATATGTGCAGCAGGTTAAAAATTTCGCACAGAATTCCTGCAGCTCACATTGAATGTCTTGAGTAAAATTTGATCAACTTTTATGTGTCTCTACAAATATGTTTGTAAAGTATATTGTAAACCTCATCAAAGCTGGGGGTTTATAACATTAATACATTATGAACATGGCAAAATCACGGTAACTGTTCATAAAAAAATGTATTGGGTATAGTTCAAATTAAGAAAGTATATAAGTTAATTTAAACAAACCTAAATATTTTTGAAATTAAAAGGAGAAAATGAAATAAATATTAATTGAAAGGATTTTTGTTACTGCTTAATAACTAGATGCACGATACAATTATTATTTTTAAAAAGCTGGTGATTTTTGCCTTGGGACAGTGACTGACAACTCTGTAAAAGTTTCCTGGTAAGAAGCATAGTTTTTTCATTGCTTCTCAGAAAGTGACCACTTCTTTCTTAATTTGAGTTAATCTCCATTTCAAAATCGCAATTCCAGTGCCTTTTTTAACAATTAAGTTAAAGGCCCTTTATCTTCTTCTTTATCATCGCTGCTTTTACAGTCGACTGGCTATATACAATTCTTTATTCGTCATTTCTTGATGAATTCTTTGATTTCTCATTCTTCAATATCTGAAAAGAGTTTTCCCAATTTCTACTATTTTGTTGGCTTCATTTTCAATCAATGTAAATCCTTTAAAATTGTTGGAAACATCTGCTGACACTCTACAGCATGCCGTGTCAAAATGAAATTCTATCACCTGACAAATTAGATGAACACAATTAAGATAATGCATTACATGAAAAATAGTTTCTGCAAATTTGTGCTTGGCAAAGGTTTACTGCACAAGCATTAAAATAATAGGCAATTTCAAAATTTCAATCAGTGATTTCATTTTGGGACACTCTGCACATTGGTATTACTCTAACTGAAGTGTCAAAGAAATGTAAAAACTGCCTTAAAGCTCTATCATCAAATTTTAAACACCTTTTAGATAAATAATCGACCTAAAAAATAAATTTTTTTAAAAAATTTTAAACCCATAACTGAATGCCATAATTCAATTAAGAATATGACATTGAGTGAATAAGATAAAATTATTTCCAACAAAAATTACAGCTAAGAGGGCAGAACCATGTTATAACAAATGTTAAAATTATAAAATATTACAAATCATGTTTAACCCTTTGGGTACATTTGACGAGTGAGACTCGTCATCTGATTACATGGGCGAAGTTACGGTGAACGAGTCTGACTCGTCATCTGAATTTAAGAAGCAGGCGTTGATGTTTGCGGCAACCCTGCCAGTCGTACCTTTGCATTTACTGACACGTTTTGAAAAATACCACACTGTACAAAATTATTAGACTCTAAGTTGGTTCTTGTTCTATATAAATATTTATATTTTGTTTCATTTATATATTTATTTATATTTTGTAACTAAAATGCTGTTTCAAAAATATATTTAAATCACCAATATAAGTATATTCCAAATAAAATGTATTACTTTTACATATTAATCCATATAGCGACAAATTAAATCCGTCCCATGGGCATAAAAATCTTCAAATAATTCAGTACTCAAAGGGTTAACAAACACTTTGATCTGTCTTACAAGACAGCATTTTATGTGTTCAATCTTTCATACTAATTAAGCGAGATCTTAAAACGAAGATAATTTTTTACTAAATATTTCTTGCTTTTGTTCTATATGATATATATCAGATGAGATTTTCTAGTTTTGTTTTTTAAAAAATTAGCTCTATTTCAAAAGTCTAAACAACATTCCGAGTAAAATAAAAGCCACTTACTAATAAACACTTTAACAAATAATGGCACATGAGGAAAAAAAAAACTTTTTGCCTAATAATTTCCATATATTTATAATCAACTAATGATTCAATAAACTCAAATAAAAGTTAAAGTAGAAGATTAGATATTCAGACAAGAAAATTTGTTTAAGAAAAATAAAAAAAATCCAATTTTAATTTGAGAAACTACGGGGTGTCTGATAACTGTTAGACGCATTTCAAAAATTAATAATAATAATAAAAAAAACTAATAAAGTTACAACTACGGTTTTAAAGGAGAGCGCATTCAAAAAGTTTTTTTTTCTCCCCCCAGATAGGTGGTGTACCATTATGACGTTATAAATCTGCTACAGTGACAGATTTCCATTCACAACGGCTACCAATCAGCAGAAGTCGATGTGCATTTTTCTGGCTTTCTTTTTTAGTTTTTCTTGACTATCTTGAAAAGTATTCAATTTTCATATTACAATAGATTTAACAAATTAAAGAGCATAAAATTCCCAATAAATGCTCTAATTTTTCTTCTAGCTTTAATATTTTATGGATAATGGCTCTCAAAAAGTGGAGATCTCCATTAATTTACAAATACCTAGACCACCGTAATGGTGCATTACCTATCTGAAAAACAACTTTTTAAAATGCGATCACATTTTTAAAAAACCCATAGTTGTAACATTATTAGTTTTTTGAAATTAATTTTTGAAACGTGACCAACAATTGTCAAGACACCCTGTACATTAATGGGAAGTATAATTTAGAGAAGAGTTTGAAATCTTTCAGAAGCATACCCTTAGGAGTATGAGTAGGTCTAATTTCACTGGAACTAGACGGACGGACTCTGCGATCCTCATAATGTTGATAAGGACTCTTGGTAGGTTCCTGGGCTTTAGGTTTAGTGGAACTTTCAACTTCAATCTGTTCTATCATAATGGGGCTTTTGATTGAACTATGAGGGATTTCTGATTTTGACACAGATCGAGGATACTTTCCAGACTGAAAGGACGGAGGAACACTTTGAGTTGTTTCAGAAGTAGTCGTATGAAACAAGACTTCTGGAGCTGAAAAATACCAATGAAGTACGAACTTGAAAATGTGCCTTTTCTAAATCTAATTCAAACATCTGATAATGATCTAATCTAATTTAAACATTATACATCTGATGAAATAGAACAGCAAGATATTTAAAAATATTTCTTCATGAAAACTATATTTTGCAACAATTATTATATTAGAGGCCAGCTACTTTGCTAGGAATACTGGTTGTACTTAATTTCAATCAAATCTCTTATGTATAACTTAACGTTCATGGTTCCCTCAACAAAATATTTTAAACATCAAATTGTGATAGATATTTAAGCCATGTTATTTATCTGTTCTGTTTATTTTGTACATATATTTTCTCCCTAGCGGAGTCAAGTCAAATTTGCATGCAAACATAACAGTGCATATCCTCTAATATCTAGTTACACATAGTCTAACATGATAACTTCATTTTAATATTTCGAATATAAAATTTGTAGTTGATTCCAACATTAAAATGATACTGCAGATTTTACTTGCATTATATGTGGTCATCTAACAGCATGTTAGGTGGATTGAAACAGGCTAATAAGAAAAGAAAGAATAGCCAGATAATCGTACAACTTATTGGATATTAGATAATAGTCTACAAAAAATTTGATGAAACAAAATAAGAAAATAAAAATTCATAATGAATTTGCCAAAGAATATGAAAAAATAAACAATCTTTTTTCGTTAGCTTTAAATAATGGAAGAAATACAAATTGCTAAACTGCAATGCACTCAAAGACATGAAACTTCTTAAAGGACAGCATTTACAAAACAAATTTTAATTCCTATGTATCATTTTGAGTTAAAATATAACATAGCATTTTAAAAAATTCAGTTTAATAGATTAGAGCAAAATTCCAGCAATTTGTTCCGAATTTCTCAGAAAATTGCTAAATGACTATGTTATGCTTCTAAAACTTTATGCTTAAACTTTTTGAAGAGAAAGAAACTGAAATATCATCCCTTTAAACACTTTTTTAATCAGAAAAACTGAATAAAATGAGAGCATGTATGCTTCAGTGGACTCTTACAAGATCCTATTATTAACTTGAACTTAACTTATTCATGAACAAATAAAGAAATCTAACTGATAATTACCTGACTCATACATAATCTTAGAGGGAACAATACTGCTTGCTGACATGTCTGCTTCTTGATTCTTTGGTGATGTATCAGTTTTGAAGTGGTATGACTGAGTCATAGAATTAGTTGGTACTGTCGAAATTTCAGAAGTTTCAGACACCTGAGACATTTCATTCAAAAATTGCTCTTTATGCTGCCTTTGCTTATGCAGAATTCTTATCAGTTTTTCATCCTCCTCATCAGTTGACTGAAAGAAGAAAATATATTTCAAATCACTAAGGCGAGTCATTAATGGTATTTGCAATGGTCACAATTTTTACACATTGTTATAATTAATTTTCTGCAAGTGTTAAATTAATCTCATGAACTTCAGTTCTTTTTCCATATATTGCATAAAAATCTTCAATAAGAGAGAAAATAATCATTGTTAATTCTTAGTAATTATTGTTTTAAGATTCAAGGGCAGTGGTTACTTTCTAAATAACCTGTTAAAGAATTTTAACTAGGATAGACAATTGTCTTATGGTGGTTTTATTAGTAAAGTGCATTTTCTGATTCCTAATAATAATAGAAGTTATAAGATTTTAAAAAAAAGTTGATTTTTTTCACCCATCTCCCCGAAAATGTAAATAGATCAGAAATCAAGAAAAATATAAAGTAAAATCTACATCCCACTCTCCCAAAGTATTCCAAGTAGATTTGCCAGAAAATCATTCCACACTTTCTTCATTATGAGGATTCCAGACAATATGGTTGTTAGACAAGTGCAGGACTGTGTCATAAATTTTGGCAGAGGTTGATGATGTACAAAAACCCTGTTTTTTTATTATGTTACTAAAATAAAAGACAACAGGGAAACTCCTATTATTTTAGCGCTTTTCTCTCGAAAAAATTGTATTTTATACTTCTTAATTCATAACAATTTTTCATCCGTGAGATTTATATATATATATATTTATTAATTTCAAGCTTAGTCTATCTTTTTTCCCCCCAAAATAACTGATAATTTATTTAAAGTGCCAAGCATATATCTAAATGTAGAAGAAGGTCTGCATTTTTTTTTTTTTTTTTTTTTTTTTTTGAAGAGCTTAAAATTTCCATACTAATTAACATAAAATTTCCCTTGTAATTTTTATACAATAAGCATGCAAATTTCATGTTTTTGTATTTATGTAATACATAATTTAATGTTTCGTTATTTCATATGCATATCTTACGAATCATAAAAATGTTTGATATTGTGATCAGAGAGAGAGAGAGCGATTCATTTGTAAATAAATTTGAAATAATATATTTGATTTTCATAATTTTTATTTTTAATAATAATATTATAGAAAAGTTTTTACAATTTCGGTAATTATTCAGTTTGTTTCATGCCAAATATTTTCATAAACCACAGAGTATTCTGATAACCAGAGTATACTTTCAATTATATATGAAATAACCTGATTAAAACTTCCAGTTTTAATTACTTGAACCAATCAATGAATAATTGTCATTGCAAGTATAGTTTGGTAATTAAATTAGCATTTAAAAAAATGAGCAATTTCATGCTCTACAGGGTGGTCCAAGGGATACAAGATTATTTTTTATCTCAATATATTTCATATTTATGAGCCTAAGAAGAAAAACTGATCAAATAAATTTTGGTGACTACCCAGCAAAATTAAATGTGCCATTGAAAAGACACATTGCATTAAAAGGGTTAACTATGTTCTCTCTTAAGAAATAAGTAGATTTTGAAAGAATCAGAACATACCTCATTACTAAAATCCTTTTAAAGATTACAAATTTTATATTTAAAAATCTTGAATTCAGATAATATAATGAACACTGTGAACCCAATCTTATTTAATTCAATAAAACAAGGGAAAAAACATTTAAAACAAAAAAGAAACAAAGTAATTATTATGAGAACAATAATACATAAAACAGTAGAATAATGCTAACAAAAAAAAGTTATTGAAAAACAAGAATAGCATTTGTTAATAGCAGATACAATTTTGATCATGTATGTTACAATTTTAAAGTCATATTTTTATATAAACTGAAAGCGAGAGCTCTCATTTTTCTTCCATACCATTTGTTATTACTTTGAATGCTCTAAACTTTAAAATACAAAAATTTTAAATAATACTCTGCAAAATTCAAAATCATATATCTAAAAAAACACAAGGAAAATGAAAGTTTGACATAAAATAAATAACTCAAAATGACAATAATTAACTATTGTAAGGTAAGAGAAATAAATAAAATTCATTCACAAAAATAGTGTGGAAAGAAAGTAAGCCTCTATCTTAGAGCAAATAAAATTATAGAAATATTTTAAACTGTATTTTTTGCAACCAGTTACAAATATTCCTGCCTTTTTTTCACATATGGTGTGAACATGCAGTCTAATGTTCCTATTAGATATGAAAAGAAAAGCAGAAATATTCATTGTTGGTTGTAAAAAATTCAACCTTTTCTTCCTCTTGTAAACTTGCAAAATTGAGAAAGATGGTGCTGCTTGTTAAGCAACAGAATACAACAAAGCTTCAAAAAGTAGTTAAAAATTTCGAATGATACAATATCTAAATAAATGTAAAATATATACCAACATAAATTTTATTTTATTTTGATAAAATAAAGATGATTTCACCTAATTGATGCAAAAATTTAAAACCTTAAATATCTAAATAAATTCTAACATAATCCACCATGATTCATCAAAGTAACCCATATGATACAAATTGATAATTACCTGATCAGCAGTAACAGGACAAACTTGACCCAAATATTCGACTAATTCCATATGTTCACCAGGTTTATAATGCCTTCCTTTACCTTGACTATATAACCATTCGGCTTTTAAACTAAATACAAAATAATAAACACATCAGAAAATATCTAATAAACTTTAATCAGAAATTTCAATTCAAGATTCATTACAGTAATATACCAACCTCTCTTTCTGGGTTGCAACACGGCCATCTAAAAGCCGAAGGCCTAAGCACCAGTTGATAATAAAGGGCCGGTAATCAAAAGGGCTTTAATGTAGGTTAAGAAAAAAAATCCATCACACAAAATTAGATAATATAAACCCGAAAATGCAGATATAATGAAATGAAAGACTTGTAATAGTAAATAAAAGAATCAAGAATAAATTTAGTAGACACATAAATGATACTGAAATAATTGCTTTAAACAGCTAAGAAACAAAGAATTTTATTAAATAATGTTTTGTAAACTATCAGATTTTCTATCTAGTTTTGTAAAGAGAGTAAGTATCAAATCTAAACAAATTCAGTCACTTGAAACAACTCCAGTTAGATAAAGACAAATAAGAAAAAACTTTTAAACCAACAACAAAAGTGTCAGAAAGTCCACACACATATATATATATATATATATATATATATATAAGATCATGCTATAATGAAGATGAGGTGTAGTCCAATTCGGTCATGGAAGATACAATATTTGGCTTTATCTTCTTTTATTCAGTGATTGAGGATATTAGGTTATTTCTTCATGGATAAAGGATTCAGTTTTTACGTAGCTCCATGAACAGTATTTAAGAGGTTTCGCCTGAGCGTTGTTGTCAGCTTACATGCTTGAATCAGAAAAGGAAGATAGGAATGCGCAGAAAGTTTAAGTACCCAGAGAAGGGAATTTCCTAGAAAAGACTCGTGACTCGAAAAAAAGTAGTAGTGTGCTTATTACACAGGAAGTAGAAGTAATTAAAATGAGATGTTGTTAAAAGTGATTTAAGAAAGTTAAAAAATTAAAATATCACATATATATATATATGCTTAATGTGAATGATACTTCAAACTATCAAGTGCCACTCATGCAAAATTTTTCAAGAATACAAAGAATGAAAAGCTTTTAAGGGCAATTTAAAATTTCTACAAATGTTCAGCAATATGCAAAGATAAAAAAACATTTGTATTAATAAATTTTTCAATACTTTTTTCTATCACTAAATGTTTAAAATCATTCATATATAATAGATCCCAGATAGTGACATGAGAAACATTTCAGATTGTAAATGTCAACAGTTTTTCAACAATTTGGTCACATGAACACTTTTGATATTGCCATGGTAATGCAGTTGAAATGTAAAAAACACTTTATCATTCATTTTTTTATTTGATTTAAGCACACACAGTTTACAAAATTAACTAGCTGAAAGCCCGGCCTTGCTCGGGATCCATATTTTTTCACATACCGGCCTTCTGTCCCCCTCTCCTAAAAATATTGTCACCAACTTTCCCCAATAAACGTAAATCTTCCTTGAATCTTTTCTTGTTAACTTAAAAACTTTCAAATATAGCCTTTTTATCACCTTATAACGGTATGGTTTGAATGAAAATGTGAGAAAATTCAAAAAAGAACATTTATTTTAAACAATATATAGTTAAATAATTAATACAGTTTTACAAAGTACAAATATACTTCTACTGTATAACTTAGTTACTGCGAAGTTTCTAAATAAAATGTTTTATAAATCAGATAAAGAAAGTCAAAATCGCTCGAGAATAATTCTCACTCGAAAGAATTTCGCTGAAGAAGAATGCTCGAACAAAAAGAATACTTTAAACCTCAGTTAGGGGAATAAAAACTAAATCTAAATAATACTCTATTAATACTATAAATACAGTCAAACTGAAACTCACATCACGTGGTAACTAAACTGTCAAACTGAAACTCACATTGCATGGTAACTAAACTAACGCCATTGGATATTTGAGTGCATATTAAAAGCTACGAAATAAAAACGAAAGTTAAGTGCATGCTACGAAATAACAGCGGAAGTAAGAAGGCTACCTTGATCAAAAATGCAATATTTTCTTAGCCTTAAAAGTTTTAAAAATACGTGAACAAAGGATTTGATGAAACAATAAATTAGTTTAAATTTTATTTCATAACAATAAAAGCATTGTTGCAATTTGAGTTTAAAATTAATTTAAAAACATTAATTACAGTTAAGAGAAAAAATTGTACAACAATTAAATTGGTATTATTAAAAATATAATTTTTTTGCTCTTTAAGGTGATGTAAAAATAATTTTCGTACCGTATTTCAGAAGTTATTAGTGAAAAATGTCTAAAAATAGCTTAATTTTCGTTATTTAATTAAATAAATAAAAATCTAATTCGAATTTTAAAATAATTTTTACAGCGTCAGCTCCCTCTTGTGATAATCCATCACAGTGCCAAATTTGGTCGTGTAAGTCCAACAGTGTGGAAGTGCAAAAAGGACTAAAAAATGAACATACAAACACACACACTTTCCTCTTTTATATGTATAGATTTGTTAAATTTAAATGAAACACAAATTTTTACACATATTCATTCTTATAAAAACACTAAACAATTAAAATGCTGAACAAGCAAGGATACGGTAAGGACAACTCTTCAGTTGACAGACATGGATTCCCGGAAATTGTTAACTGCTCTAAGCAATGTAATTTAACCAAATGAGAAACCTAATTTTAAAAAATGTAAGAAAGTCAAAACTATGGTATAGTTGTTAAATAATTAGACAATACATAAAATAGTATAAATCAAATAAAAACTTTTCTGAAAACAAAATATGTAAAATGAGTTTATTGTTCATACGTGAAAGAAACTCCGTCTTGCAAAATATTCTAATTATCTTTAGACACATTAGAGATGTTATGCTTCTTTAAAAAGAAATGCAATGTTCCTTTTACATTAAAACAAAACAGAAAGCTTAAAAAAACCAATTCTCCTTAACTTACTTCATTTAAATCAGCTAAGCAGTTATCAGCTAAAGACAATGTGCAAATGCAAGTTGGAAAGTAAGTTGAGGCACGATTTAAAGTGGAAATTTTATTACCATTCAAATGAAGAACCTGAAACAGAACTAACTTTAAGGAATGCAGAAATATTATAAACATACGCGGTTACTCAGGGAAAAAATGATACAGAAACAGAAATATGATTAGAATTTCTAAATGAAAATAATAGATAGACATATGCAGATTGTAAATTCTGCTTCACAGTTATTCTCATTCCACAGAGATTTCTTTTTTGTAATCATATCAAAACTTAAGCAGTGGGAGTGTTCTGTCAACTTTTTTATACAGTTACACACTACGGCATGTTCTGTGTTTAGCTTCATAATATCGAAAGATAATTGAGTATCCATTTTTGATTGTTCTCTTTTGTGCAAATGAGTCCAAAATTTGATATAGATCTACAATTTTAGTGTAAAGACCACATACGAAATTTCATTTACCATTGTTTGTTGCATCCATAAGTTATTGTATTCATACACACACAAACTGACCAGCAAATAGACATACTTCCCTTTGTCCAAAATTAGACACCTATCTTTTATTAAAATTCACCTACCAAGCTTGTTGCATGCAAATGTATGCTCATATGCATTTACACAGGCAAACAAAGAAACTTCCCACTCATGAATTATATCCAAAATTTGATAGAAATCAATAATTTTTTTTGTAAAGACTAAACACCAAATTTCATCTGTCTAGCTAGTTGTGCTTTTTAGTTATTGTTCTCAAAAATAAACATAATTAATTCACATTTTTTTTTTTTAATTAGGGAGGTCTAAAACATGAAGAGTCATCAAATCTCAAGATTGAAGTTTTTCTCATTACTTTTATACTTTGTGCACAAGTAAAAATGAATCCATTAAAACTGTAGTTAACATCAGTAATGAACTAACAAAGGAGCTAACTCTGCTTTCCTTTAGAGGGAAAAAAAAAATTAAACTTGAATTTCTGCATGATTCAGAAAATAATAACGTTATTCAAATACAGAAAAGTATCTTTTTAAACCAATATGGCATATCATTTTACAGCATTTTTAATAGTAAAAATTAAAAAGGAAAAAAAAAAGCTTCGTAAAAATAAAATCAATTCAAAGAACAATAACAATAATGATATACTCTAGTGGCTGAAATCACTTCTCGCATTGTAACTATAACCGAACAAAGATCTTGCAAATAATAAATGTTGTGTTTGGGTATTCAAATTACTACATGTCACTACAATGCATTGATCCAAAGGGGATGGATTGGCTGAAAAAGCTTTATCTTTTAATCAACATATGATAAAAGATCCTTGGCAACTGAATACAGACAGATTGGACATGTGCCCATGTATTGTTTTTGGGAGAGATGCATTTAATTCCTGGAGAGGTAAGAGCCCAGATACAAAGAGAGGAGGAACAACCAAGGAGGAGATAACGATAGGTAGGCATCAGGAGGGACAAAATACAATACCAAAGAACAGCTCAGAAGTTCTGGAGAGGCATAGGCTGGCAGAATAAACATGCAAAGGTAAAGGAAGTAAAACCAGACTTCACCCTGAGCACAACAGGATTAATATTTCTAGGTCTGTGCCACTGTTGAGTGAAAGTGATTATCAGTTTAATAAAGTCAAATAAGACTTATTTTGTACCTTTATGATATAAATGCAAAATTATATGCAGTATAATCAAGATTGAGACTGTAGACAAAATTTGTACACTGATCAAAAGCATAGATTGGTGATTGTTATAAATCAATACCCTTCACTTTAAAAGGAACCAAAACACATCACAATAAGCTTGTCTAAAGAATAGGCTTATTTTTTAAAAATCCTGAAGAAATAAAGAAACAAGGATGTGGAAACTGTAGGTTATTAAAAAATTTCCAAAAATTTGACTCTTAAGAGTTTCTCAAATTAAAACTTCCTAATGCTATAAAAAACACTAAAACATAATCCCAAGATTCTAATTTCATGTAGCATTTGGAATTAAAGAAATATTTAAACAAAAGCTTTCAGTCAACATATATCCAAGTGTTCCACAGGCAAATCATCAACAAACTTTGTAAGACACTTAAAAATTGTACAATTTTCTTGAAATAAGTTATATTTTACAACTATAAAGATAATTTTTTTTTAAGTGCATACACAAAATATTTATAACCAATTCAATGTGTTTCACATAAAAGAATAAAAATGGCGAGACTCATAAAGCAATTATAAAAAGTAAATAACTTTACTTCTTATAAAATAAAATTAGACCACCAAAATCATAGAGTAGTATTAAACAAAAATGATAGGTACCTTCAGTTTTGTTAAATTTGATATATCACTAATACCATTAATGTTATTCCTTGACAAATCCAGGTGAACAAGATTGTGAGAAAACTGCAAATTCTGAATAACCTGAAAAATGCAAAGATTAAATTCATAAACAGAATAGCTTAATTAAAGAATATTTAAGATTACTTAAGTATATAATTATAAAAGTTGGATAATTTAAATGCAAAAAGTAGTATTAGAAATCATGACAATTTAAAGTTACAAATGTGTAAAAAGGAAAAAAATTATGAAATTCAATTAAAAAAATGGTTATTCATGACTTGACAAACTACTATACTCATTCAATGCCAATAAGTTAATGATACAAACAGCTGACTAAAGAGGAAGAGCATTTTTATAACATCATCATTAGTATATAAATATTCTTTCTCATACAAATGGTTAGCACTAATCACTATTAAAAAATGGATGACAAAACCTCACTTATTTCATCAATGTAAAACAGTTCAGAGATTAATCTGAAATAGTTCAGAGTTTGAGTAACAAACAAAAGATAAGAATACTATTCCAAGTTCATCAAAGATAAAATAAATGACACATTGAACAGTTAAAAGACCGATATTCAGAAAGGCAAATATTTATGCGAGACCACCAGTTAATATGCAAAGAAATAATTTTAAAAAGTAGGATATTTAAAACATAAAAATTGGTACTTTTCCGTTAGCCGGGCACAAATGTCACCAATTGTGAACCAAACGCGAGCCAAGTCGCCAACCGAAGCGATTTTCCGTCAGCCGGGCACAAATGTCGCCAATTGTGAACAGCCAAGAGCAAAGTGATTTTTTGTTAGTCGGGCGCAAATGTCGCCAATTGTGAACCAAACGCGAGCCAAGTTAAGAAGCGAAGCTATTTTCCGCCAGCCGGGCGCAAACGTCGCCAATTGTGAACCAAAAGCGAGCCAAGTTAAGAAGCGAAGCTATTTTCCGCCAGCCGGGCGCAAATGTCGCCAATTGTGAACCAAACACGAGCCAAGTTGCCAAGAGAATGGTTGTAAGAAATTTGGCGGAATTCTACATTATTTGGCGATTTTTCGCTTGCGCCCAGCTAACGGAAAAGTACCTAAAAATTTACATGCTGATATAGTGATACTAAAAGAAAATACAAAAAACTTACTTTTATATTATTAACAGACAGATTTAAAAATGATAGATTTGGAAGTTCTTTGAAACCTAAAAAAAAAAAGACGACTGTAAAACAGAGGAAATAACATACAACAAATTATTACTTCAAAATATCTCAGTATATACAAAAAAGTAAAGTAACAAATAACAATGCAAAAAAATATTTGGGGACGCATAATTCTGTTATCACATTGAAGTGTTTCAGTTTTGAAAATTTCAAGGACTTGGACAAGATGCAGGCGATGATTTAAAAATGAAATCAAAAGTTGATTTACAAAACGGATATCACATAAGACGTGCCAATACTTTCCACAAATTTAAATACAAGAAGTAAGAATTAGCAAATGCATATAAACAAACTATTTAGAGGTCCAAGAAAGATTACAGGGTAATTCACAAAATCAACATTAGTGGCCACATGTTGAACTTCTCATCACGAATTGCAATTTACTAGACTCTTTCATACTTTTGTAACAAGTTTTCCAAGGAGGAATTAAAAGGATTTTAGATTTTTATGAAAATAAATCTGCAACTCAGGAATTTGTAATTGTCACAAAGATATATATTTAATAATAATTGCTAAGTGATGCCTCTCCCTATTTGATCTCAATACTAAACAGAGGGCATCTGAATAATTGCAAAAGGTTGCTTGTCGGCAAGTTTCCCTCCTTGCTGTTCTCAATTCAGAAATTATTTTCAAATGAAAACAAAGCAATTCACAAGTAAAGAAAAGGAAATGTAACGAATTAAAGGGGAACTTACATTTAATACAAATGTAAAAAAAAACATTTAAAAATACCTATAAAAATTTAATGACATTATGGTCTTATTTAGTGCTGTTCTTCTGAAATTTAATTCAACTTAATATGGACTAAAAATACAAGCTACAACAGATTTCAAGGAAAATAAATATCACTCATGAATTTACCAATATTTACAGTGCAATCAAAGCCCACCAATACCAATCAAATTCACAATGAAAATGTGGTTGCTATTCATAGAATATTAATCATGGAAGAAATTTAAGCAGGAAAACAGATGTTGCAGTACAGTCATTGGTAAATGGTAGTAAGCAGGAGGAGTGCATGCTAATTTTCAAAATGTGCAAGTATTAAACTTACACAATGCATCCAAATCAAACAGTTGCTTAACATATTTTGCTAACAATTAATGATGCATTAATATTTACCTGTAGGCATTGCATATCAGCAGAATTTTTACCTTTTCTTTTGAGTTACTGCAACTGTTGTACTAGTAAACTGTACTAGGATTTTACTTCTCCTGTGTAAATAATCTACCTCCCCTCTAATTATTTGGCTGATTGTTCAACTCCCCAGTACTTTTCAGTTCTCCCATGTATAACCCTCTGAATGGTTAGCTATTTTTGATGTTCTGGCTTTAGTCTTAAAAATTTGCTTTTAATTGAATAATTGGATCTTTTTTGCATTCAATCGAGTCTCTGAAATTTTAAGAATATTTTATCCATGGTAGTTTAAGAAATGTTACACATAAACATGAATGATCTGCTTCTGAAGTCAATATGAGAAACGTTAAAAATATGTGTGAAACGCTCACAGGGATAATGAGCATAATGAGTAACTACCTGCAAATGAGGACAGACAAGAATAGCAGCTCCATGGGCATTTGAAAGAAGCCATGAGAATTTTTTGCTAATTGCTTTAAAAAAGGAAAAGTATGTTCCTGTTTTTTCATTGCATTAAAATTATGCTTGAATTTTTCGCAAGCCCATATTTAAAAGTTAATCATCAATTATAATGGCAACATGATTTTTTAAGAAGATTTATGAGTTCTGATACTTCAAAGATAACTTTTTTAAAAAATCAGTTTAAAATGAATAAAAATTTTTAAAACATATATTATACAAATCTAAACAACTTTAAAGAAACAGTCTATGTTTTTAGTCACAGTTTCATCAAGGAATTAGTATAACAATCATTGGTACTTAAATTTTATATTACACAGAACAATTATATTTTATTTCTTTTCAATGTTCAATACTGAATGAATTAAATTCAAAGTTGAACATTTAAAACGGACAATAGGTATAAAATGAAAAAAAAAATTACATATAAATTATCAAAATTTAGAGAATGGTCTATTAATCCTCACTTTTCAAACTTATTTGCTGTTTACAGAGTTCAAATATTTTTTTTATCAATATAAAAAGTTGTAAAAATACTTATACATACAGAGAAATTTTCCTAAATGAAACAACAATACATAATTTTATAAAATGAATCAGCAATTTCATGAACATGCAAACATTTTTAAGTCTTATTCTTGTGTGCCCAATTAACAAAACATGCGATAATTAAAAGATAAGAAAATTAGTAACGTATAATTATTGCAAGTAAATCAAGTCACTATAAATTAGGGATGTAACAAATATTTGGCCTATTCAGCCCTTTTGCCAAATACTAAGCAGATGTTCAGCCGAATATATTCAGGATAATTTTTTTAAATGTGCTTTTAAATACACATTCAACAAAAAATATTGATTTAACAGAAAATATTGCAGGATTACATTTCAGCACATTTATTATCAAAAAATATTCTAACATTTACTTAATGTTAAGTTGCATAGTGCAGGGTATTTAATAAAGTTACATATAAGTTATCATTGCAAAGCCAGAAATTATGATACAAGAACAATAATTTTTCAGCAGGAAGTCTGTTCTGTTCGATTTCATACACGTGATATTAACTAGGCATGTAACAAATGTTCAATATTAGGCCTATTTGGCCATTTCCTGGAAATTCAATCTGCCAAATGCTGAACAGATATTCGGCAGAATAAATTACGGATAAAATGTTTTTTAAAGTTTTTTTTTTAAATATATTTCATAAAGAATACAGCAGAATTACATTCCTTTATATTATAAAAAATCTAACATTTATCCAATTTTAAGTTGCATAGTACATAATTATTTATAGAAGTTTGTTCCATATGGTTTTGTATATTTTACCAGCTTCAGGAAATAAAATGGTCACTACATAATGCTTGCAGGTGCTGAAAGATATTTTCTTCCTAAATTTCTGAACCTTGAGAAATTTTTCCATCCTACCTATCAGAAGCTCTTTATCAAAATAGGAATTTACTTGTAATTTTAATTTATCCATTCAATTTTCTTCTGTGTTTGCCATTGCCATGTTCTGTAATGATGACTTTTATTTCTCTGAAGCAATCCCAAAATGATGAGGGTTTCTTATTATTGAAATTAATGCAATTAAAATATTACAAATCTACATACCGAATATTTGGTATTCGGCCAAATCAGTATTCGTTACATCCCTACTATAAATTGTACTTTATGTCACTGTTTTTAAAATAATTAACATCAAATCTGAAGTGTTAAAGAGGGAAAAAAGCTTTACTTACCTTCAATACACACTATATTATTATTTGGTAGATTTAAATGTGTGATGTGGTGGCATTTACTAACGCCATACATTCTTATAATAACATTTCCAGATGCAGATACCTGGATTAAAAGTGATTTTTAATTTTGATTTACAGTATGGAAGGGATGAAGCAACAAAAATTTATAAGAAGACAAAAAAAAAAAGTAACAAACTTTATCACCTTTCTACATATTAAACAAATAAAAAATGATAATTATTTTGTTTTCTGTTTCACACGATAAGCTAAGCAGCAGACACATAATATAAAGAAAGGAAATTCATTACTTAAGTTTTACTGCTTATAAAAATAAATAGACAGTTAGATCAGTAGTGTAAAACACATTATATTAAAAACTTGGGTTTATGTGGAGTTTACGGTACCCACTTACTTTATTCCTCTTAGGATCGCCTACTCTTTGCCGCCAAGAACGTCAATGAGAGAACATTTATTTTGGAAGCATCTAGATGTTTTTAATGAGTGACAAATTGATCTTTTCAGAAGTGTTTTGCTTATCAGGCTATACTGTGCCACATTTCGATTGGACTGTTTTCTTCAACGTGATTGGTCAATAAATTCGAATTTGAATAAAACTTCATTTGGAATTCTTCGGATTGAATATTGGTTCAGTACTGTGTATGTTATTCTGTCTGTTTCGTTTCTCAATGAATAAGCAAAGCTACGAGTATTCCACTATACTAAAAGCGAAGCCGCTGATATTTTTTAAGTTAAAAAATTTGCTCAATATACGCTTGAAATGCCGCAGGCATTGCATGTGGAAATTCTAGTTTTCGGAATTTTTTAAATAACCTAGATTTCTATCATTCAATGAAAAAGCGAAACTACTAGTTTCCTGCTATGCTGAAAGCGAAGCAGCTGATGTTTTTTTTAAGTTAAAAAAATTTGCCCAGTACACTCTTAAAAAGGCACAGGCATTGAGTGCTCAATCTCTCGTTTTCAGGTGGCGCATGCACAAGAGAGCAATAAAACTCACACTACACATCCAAAACAGTATTTGGCAATGGCAAATGAAATTGCCCCAAGGAAAAATTGGCAAGAAACAGGTGCATACCATAAACTCCACATTTACCAAAACTTGTATAAGTAAATTGCTTCATATTTCTATTTTAAATTGCTTCATATTTCTATTTTAAAAATTACCAAATATTTTTAACTAAGTTTGAAAATTTTTTCATACATTAATATAATTTAAATAAATGAAAAATTAATTAGTTCATAAAAATCCATCGACAAATAAACATCTATTGATTAATCTGAAACTGTAACAATTAATATAAAACTGAACTTAAAATTTTTAACTTATAATTTCTACTTACTTTTTCCAAATCTGGAAAACATTCAAGATTTTCAAGTTTTGTCAGTTCATTATTATCAAGAATTAGTTGCTTAAAGCCAACACCATCTCTTTTCTCTAACTTCTTAATTCCAGCTCCAGACAGATCTAATGTATGTTTCTCTGAAACGTTACAAAGGAAATTAGCCATTTGTATAATAAAATAGTATTCTCCAAAATAGGAAATGAAAAAACTTAACAAATCTTAATATGAAATATAATCAAATGTTATGCATTTGAAATTATTTTTAAGCTAAAAACACGAGTTGAAATGATATTTTCAATTCATCCATAAAATTGATGTTTTTAACCCATCCTGTTAAAAATAAATTTTTCTGTTACAAGAAAAGAGGATGTAAATCCTTTAAAAACATTTTATTTCAGAAACTTATAAACCTGCCATTGCACTTCTAAATAAATAGTACCATATGTTACGCTGGTTTCCCCTTACTTTAGACTCTGTGCACTGTAATATTTGTAATTATGCTTCTTTGACACCTAAATAAAAGTTTATTATGTAATTGGTAGATGGTTATCTTCTCTTTTTTTTTATTAAATCTATATTTGTAAAGAATGGAATTTCCTCTGATTGAAAAGAAGAGTTTAGAATTCAAACAATCTTGAATTTATTTTCAATTTCAGGAATTTTCAATATTTTAAATTTATTTAGAAAAATTTCCAGATCCACCTGCAAGACCAGCATGTAAGAAACTAGGACAGCAACAAAAGAGAGAATAAGACAAGCAAGAGACTGGTAGAAGCCATACAGTATACAGAAATTGTCATTTTAAAAGAATGTATCAAGTTCAAAATTCTGATTCAGCACTTAAAAGGAATTAACCAATGCAGCATCAGCCGTGTGATTGCTCCAAGAGAATCATAATAAAGGAATTTAAATGCAGTGAACAGCTCAGCACGAAAAAATATATTACACATATATGCACTATAAAGAAGGAGAGGCCATCTTGCAGTCGGATCTCATAAACATAATTTAAGAGACAGATGAACATGACATTTTTAAAATTTATAATTAAAGAGTATCAAGGGTATGAACAAGATCATTAATAAGAGAATGATACTCATTTATATGTTTTTACTGCATAATTCAAAACTAAAATTTTAAAATGATACATAAATTGCATAAAGAGTTAAGATTAATGCGGCTTAAACAAAAGAATCTCGAAAAAATAATTTCAGGATACAGCAAGCAATAAAATTATTTTGAAAATGTTTTCAATTGTATTTTATATTTCCTAATTTTTTCAGAAATTATAAGGAGCATATCAATATTTTTCAAAATAAAACACTGTAACTCTGGTGCATTCAGCTTTAGAAACATTGAAAGTAATACAGAATACGATTTTGCAAGTATTATTTTCTCATCCTTAATATTACCCAATTATTGTGAATTTTTACAAACTTTAAATCTGTAGTTGTTTATCTGTTTAGTCATGCAAAGAAAATTATTATGAAAGTTTAAGATAATAGTGGTCAGTATAATTTCAGTATTACATACACTCTTGACACAAAATTTACTTTTTAATTCAATTTAATTATTATATTTGGACTCAGTTATATGCAGATCAAAACACCTGTTTTTCAAGATTTGAAATTAAGTATTAATCATTTTTAATGGTAAAAGAATAAAGATTTTTCCTTCTTCTTTTAACAACTCGCACCAATTTATTTTACTTTACAGCAATACAGAGCAAATGATTCAATCGCTTAAGAATAAACTGAATTCAAAAAAATAATGTAGGTACATTTAGTTTCGTTTTATATACATAGTGAAGTTGACATTTTATCTCCTCTCATAACGATGGATTTGCATACATGCCACTTTCTTAAGAAACCAAAAATGTCAATTGGGAGAAAAATTTTCTATAATTATTTCCTAATAAAACTGAAATTATTAAAATTATTTTTTTTATTACGACTAAGTAATTATGCAGATAAAATTTATTGCAAGAATTCAGGTATGAAACTAAATAGAATAAAACTATGGTTAAAACGAAAAATGTTTTAAATTTTTCATTCTTTTAAAGAATAGTAAAAACTGTCTGGATGTATTACAAACATAATTTCATTTTAAAGTTTGAAACATCCATACCATTGGCCGCCATTTTTAAACATTGGATGATGGATGCCACAATTCCTATCTAATATACATTAAACTATTGAAATAAATCATTTGTAAATAAGCGAACTGTCAGTCATAAAAACAATTAATTCTTATCTAAATAATTTATTTCTTGAATATGAGACTATCACATCGAATTTTGAAAATTGAATTAACCCGTTTTACAAATTTTTGCTTTCTTAAACGAATGTTGTTATAAACAAAATAATTCCTATACTGGAGAAAAACTAATTTCTTAAACTTAAAATGTATTGAATTTGAAAAGATTCCAGGAAGTTTTAGTGAAGAAAATTTCAAGTTGCCAGTTATTTCTAAATTGCTGTAAACTTGTGATGAAATGAACTGAAATGACTCTGTGTGGAAACCAACTTGAATTGAAGTGAAATCATCACTCACTAACTTAACATCGTATGGTGAAATTTTACGAAGCGGCAGGATGAAGTAAGAATTTTGATATTTTCAATCCATTGTAATCTGTTTTTTAAAATAAAAATATGCTAAAGTTTTATTTTCAAATTTCAGGATTGAAATCTGTTCATTTAGTGGGTACCGTATGTATCCCGGCCATGGCAAAAAAATGGTCAAAACTGATGGAAAGGTGAGCGATTGTTTATAGTATGAAAATTTAGATTAATAGGACGATTAATGAATTTCTGATTAATAAATTAAAGAAAAAATTTCTGTTATCGATGTAGACTGGCAACGAAAGATAATAATTGTCTTATTTTAAAATTGATTGTTTTTTTTTTTCATATGCGTCTTGATTTTATCTGGAATTAAAATGCTATAAAATGATGTAAATCGTGAACTGTAAATGAGCATCATTTGGATATGTAAGTTAGCATAATTTAGAGCTTTTGATGCTTATTCTGCGATTTCATTTATTTAAAACACATTGCATCTGTCACTTGTTGAATTATGAGCGAAATTGTGTATAGAAAGTATTTTCAGTGTAAATATAAGTCACGTATGCTGGCAGAATATTTTGTTAATATGAAATACTGATATTTTGATTTATGAATATGTTGAGAAGTAGTTCAAATGTCAGTTAATATCTTGTTTTCTATATTCGTTTGAAGGCATGCTACTTGCTTAATTCCCAATTGTTTATGAATAAGGAAGTCAGATAGAGCATTGACTTTTTTACATTAGTGTTTAAGATGGTAGAGGAAAAGTATGTAATTAATTATCCACCCATGTTTTAATCAGTTAGGCTTAGAATGGTGTACAAGAAGGTATGCTTATTATCAGTTATGATATGAAGAAATGCTTTAGTTTATGTTCAAAAACAATATAAACAAACCATATATATTCAATAAACTAATTTAGGCCTATATGACGTAACAATTGTGTTTTTCAGAAAAACTTTCTGATGGTAAGGTACTTCTCTGCAAAAGGATGTTTTCTAGTTGCATGTATTTCAAAGCAGATTTAGTAGCATTTTTTTCATTCTGATTAAGGATATTAACATTGTTGACCCATTTTAGTTCAAGCTTGCCCCTGCCATTGTTTACAAACTGGACTATTTCACCCATAATTGAACATTCACAGAAGATTATGATTGTCACAAAATTGGTGATAATGAATGAATACCTATTCTTGCTTTTGGTCTTGTTAGCTTGTAGGAATGCTTGGTGCATTATATCTATTGTAAAATATATTTAGTTGGCATAGTATTTTAGTTGAAATGTTTATGAATTACCATGCCAATAAATTATTACATTAATATGTGGTTACAGGATGGTGATTAATTTGTGTGTATGTGCTTGTGCAAAGCACCATCTTCTGTTCCTAACCATAAGAAGGAATTTATAAGCCTTTGCACTCCTATGTCAAGTCACTCTACATTCTGACTGATGCACATTCTTGTTGGATAGAGATTTTTATAAAAACTTATAATAGCAAAAACACAGTTTTTAGGAATTAAAGCAAATTAATAACTTTCTCAGCTTCCTAAAGTGTTAAATTAATCCTTATTTGCATGTGTATAATTATGCATTTTATTATTTTTCGTGAAACAAAGAGTTAATAGAATAAAAATTGAAAAAGACTAATAGTAAGCAACAAAGTGAGAAGCACATTTTTTCCGAGTAGAATTTTTTAAAAACTTGGTTTAATATGATAACGTTGAATATGTATTTCAATTTTTTATAGTACTTAATTATTTACTTGGAATAAGGTTAATGAAGCTAAACTTTTTTGTTGCCACCTACCTCTTTGCGGTACTTGTTTGTTAAAGCAGTCACCAAACTTACTTGGCGGCCTTTGGATTTCGCTAAGCTCGCAAGCTCAGTGTAAGTTAAAAAATTTGCCTGGTACCCAATTCGTATGCCGCAGACATCGGGTGCGCAAGACACCAATAAAAAGCTCACTGAGCACACAAAACAAATGGTCTTCCAACTTGGCAATATATCTTCATTGCTTACCAATAATTTTGTTTTGGCGACTTGGCAATATATCTTCATTGCTTACCAATAATTTTGTTTTGGCGACTTAACGATGCAACGTTCGGTTAGATTATCGCCAGTGGTACCTTATATCAAAGCTGTTCCAATTTTTTTTAACTAGTGTTTGGTGTGTTATAGTTTTCTTCTGATGTTTATTGTTTGATTTTTCTAGTCATTCATGTTTCTTAATGGTAAAACTGAAGCTTCCCATATGATGAAACGAAATCCCAGAAAAGTCACATGGACTGTCTTGTACAGAAGGAAACACAAAAAGGGTATTGAAGAAGAAACGAGCAAGAAGAGGACTCGGCGCACTGCAAAATTCCAGAGGGCTATTGTTGGAGCTAGTTTAAGTGACATCATGGCCAAGAGGAATATGAAGCCTGAGGTCAGAAAAGCTCAGAGGGAACAGGCTGTTAGGTAAAATTTTCAAATAACTTGTTAAATCATCCATGTATATCAGCTTGTATCCTAGTGTGTGTAATTTCTTGTGGTGTCTAATGAGTTGCCTTATTTGAATATTGCTTATATGAATCGGATTTTTAGCACATACTTATCTTTATTGAAATACTATTTTATTGTTGAATAATGTAAACAAATTGTTGTTTTGCTTCTTTCTGAAGTAAACTTGTATAAATTAAGTTCGGATGAAAAAAATTTCAGGTAGATAAAAATGAATGCCATATTCATCAGTAAAATTTTTAAACCTAAAATGTTTTCTACTGTTAAACTGTGTGGTATCAAGAAATCTCCTGTGGTGATTCTGTTTTTTTTTTTTTTTTTTTTTTTCCGATGGCTAAATTTCAATAAAAGGTTAATGTGTGTCTGTTGGCTTCCTGCAGTTCAGACCATTGGACCTAAAGGCTAGAGTGAAATTTAAGTAATTTTCCTAGTTTAATGTCTACATGTTATTGCACAAAAATAATTTTTGTCCTTGCAATTAAAATAATAATCAGCGATACAAATATACAGTGTACTCCTGATTATCTGGGTTAATCACCGGGAGGGATCGCATGGACAATAGAAAAACACGGATAATCCGAAAACTCCTTATTTAAAACTTTTTATTAAAGAAAAAATAAACATCAGTATAAAAATTACTTGCATTTGCATGGTGTATGACATCAAACTAGGAATTTTCCTTTTAACATTATCTGCTTTAAAAAATCTGTTATGCATCTTTGCTTCTGCTGTTTGTTCGTCTCTTGCTGTATATCGACACATATTTTATGAACCGCAGTAATGTCACCGTAATCAAATCCTCTTTGCCCCATATAATGTAACAAAGTTTCTACGAATTGTAGAACAGCAGAATGATAAGTTGTATTTCCCTCATTTAGTACATCTTCTGTATCGGTACTAGCTGATTCTCCATTATCAAGTTTTTGAAGGATTTCTAATTTGTGTTTAGCATTTAAAACGTTTCCGTTTCATACCACTCATGTTTACCAGTAAAAACTACGAGAATTGGCTATCAGGAAGTGGGTGATTCATTTCTCATAAAATTGGGGGTTGAATTGCACGTGGAGGAAGAAAAAATATTATTCTTTGGCCTCCACTGTCACTGCTCGCTAGTTTCTTGGAATAAATGTCTCGAACGTACATCAACTTGGATTTTACATGCATGATAAGCGTGAAAACGTTTCTCTTGAAATTTTTTGTGGGTCCGGAATGAGCACAGATAATGGAGAGTATACTGTAATCGTTTTAAGCAATTTAAAAAAAAAAATTACATGATTTTGTTACAATAGTTTTATTGAAAATTCAATCCGTTTTTCATTTTATCTACAAATCTATGACTGGTATTTGTTCTTGAAGGATTTGTAAATACAGATTAATATTAACTTTATGTTGGATTTGGTATTAATTATTTTGAAAGATTATACAATTTTGAAAGTGTTTTAATTAATATTTGTCGGGTGATCTTTACTAATATACAGGTATGAGATTATTATTTTTTTTTTCGTGAATTTTGCTTTCCGCTTTTTTGTTATTTTGAAGAAATTCTGCTTTTTTTTCTCTCAAAATTCCGTGTCTTTTACCGCAAAAAATTGCATGAACATCTTGAAAAAAAAAAATTAGTTGGAAACTTAAGGTCATCTTGTAGGGCGTACCAAGTTAAAGAAATAAAAAAAATGGAACAAAAACAAATAAATAAACTACATAAAAAAAAGAAACTCCTGTCATAAGAGGCAGCTAAAAAACTGTGCAAATGCAACAAAAAAGCAGAGAATAAGACATAAATAAAACACGATTTACCTAGGAATTCTAGAGATACAACCAATTAAACAGAGATATACTAATGAAGACTGTGCAAAAACTTTAGCCTCTACTGAAAATAAACTTGCAGAGGATGCAAACACATCCTTCATTGAAGAAAAATCTGTCAAAGATAGGAGGCCTGCAAAACAAGGGGTGAAGCGTGTTAATGGAGTTCTGTTACCAACAAAAGCCACAGAATTAAAAAAAAAAAAGAACAAAACCACTTCTTCAACAATTAAGGAAATGTTACAAAGGGTTTTAAATAGCAATAATGCTAAATGAATCCGTCATTGTAGCTATATCTCGACCCCTCTTGCTTTTTATAAGGTGCAAAATCATTGTGCTGTTACTTTTGCAGAAATTTTTAAAGAGGTAATATACTTTACACAATCGCATGGAGCAAAAAGAATTATTTGTCCTTATTTTTTTAGCTAACTTTTATCAAAAGGCTATTAAATATAATATGTTTGTTAACTTTTAATGTGAATGATTTAATAATAATTTAATATTTTTCTTATTTATACATACTGAATTATAAATAATTAAGTTATTAATTATTATAGTGTAATATTTTCATCATATTGCGTGTTCTGATGTTTTGCTGGCGTATGATTTCAGTCTTTTTGCCAATCTCATCCCTGAATATATTGAAGAATGATTTTATAGTTCATAACTATAGTTATAAAAGGCGATGTCCAGAAGAATCTATCACACAGCTGTGAAATTTCGCACACAGGTAGTCGTAATAGTGACTCAATGCACCTCGAGGCCCAAATTTTATCTACAAAATATTTTATTTAGTATTTCGTGTTTTTGGTAACTTTTTGCATTAATTTCTCAATAGCATGATTTTGGATCATATATGCGCTATCTAAAAGAGTAAATGATTTGCGTTCTAATGAAATTTGTTTCATACGTCTAACTTAATTTACTGGATTTTGAGAAATTTTTGAAAAATAGTCCCTTTCATGTTAATTTTCCATTCGGATTTTGAGAAATTCTCGCATGTCACGTTTTAATAACACTATCCTTTCCCCCTCCCCCAGCTTATGACTCGGGCGTTTCTGTCGGTTTTAAAACAAGAATGGAATTTTTTTATATATATATTTTCCTTTTCTCTGGTCAGTTCAAAGATAATTTTCTCATGAGCATTCTCCTGAGCCTTCCCAACATGCATTGTTGTAATGTCATTTGCTAACAATGCAGAGCGCAGGATATGTCATACCTTCGACTGAATGGCTTTGATTATTATTTTTGGCATGTTGCAATTTATGTACTCTGAATTGTTTTTCTACAGTTCAAATGTCATTATCATGAAGGGGAAAAAAGCAGGAAAATCATTGTATATGTTTTGATTTTATTTTTGGAACTTTTTCGTGTCATTGTGGGCATTTTCATTTTGTTGACGTCCTTATTCCACAGGCTATGCTGAGTTGCTTATATTTGTATTCATAATTAAATTTGAATTTCACATTTTATTCAGTTGAAACTAAGGATGTAACGAATAGTGATTTGGCTGAATATCTACTTTTTAAAAACATTTCTGTTTTAATGGTAAATAAAGTATTCCTCAAATTTTAAGTGAAAAAAAATTAGATTAATAACATTGATTTTTTTATTGAATTTAAAACATTAACACCTTGGTGTATTTTTTGTAATATATTTTAAACACTTTAATTCTAAGAAAAGGACAATGTGGCTTTCATAAATCTAAATAAATTATAATTTTATTTATAGATGCATTAGGTTGATTATATTAGGATTTTTTTTTTTAGAAAATTTTTAAAAAACCTTAAAAAAATTAATAACTTGCTTGTCATCCTTTGTCTTTTGCTTAACTATGACAAAATTCCTTTTTCTGAGTCAGAATGTTAAGTCGGTTTCCTGCAAAATATATTCTTCACTTCTACTTACTACCCAGTAAAATATTTCTCCCTTTCGTTAACCCTTCAACTGTGGGTACTTATATGTGGTTTATAAACCACACCCGCAGTTAGGTTATTTAACCTGGTGGTACTTACTCTTCCCCCTTCAAATTGAATAAATGTTAGATTTTTTTTTTTTTTTTTTTTTTTGATAATAAGTGTCCTGAAATGTAATTCTGCAATATTCTTTGTTAAATTTAAAAAAAAAAATATATCCTGGATTTATTCCGCCAAATATCTGTTTAGTATTATGCAAGATTGCTCTTGCATCATAATTGCAAGCTTTACAATGATAAATGACTTTAAAGTTATTAAATACATTCACATATGATGTAACTTAAAACTGGGTCGATGTTGGGAGATTTTTGGAAAAAAAAATTATCTTGAAAATATTCAGCCTAATATCTGCTTAGTATTCGGCCAGCTGAATATTTGGCAAAGGGGCTGAATACCTAATAGTTGCCGGGTATTCATTAAATCCCTAGTTGAAACTAAACGAAACTCTTTTTCTATGATTTGCCTCTGAAATATACATACATTAAGCTTTTGGTATATATAACTTGCTTAAAACTTTTATTTTAAGCATATAGTTAAGATATAGTAATTTTCTAATTGTTTTGCCTTTTTAATACATATCATCAGTTTTAATGCTACTTTAATTATTTTAAGATGAATTAATCAAAGTTTAACTGCCATATTCTTATTTATCTTTGAAAATGGAGAAGAAAGAATGTGCCATGTCAGTCTTTCAAGGATTTTATAAATTAGAGAGTTTATTTAAAAGGAAAAGGTATTTTTCTGTGAAGTCGTTCATTGCGGTATTGGTCATATTTTGTTGGTATAATAATTCATTAAATTGAAATGATTTGTGCTTCTAGTAAATGTGTTTTTATAGACATCTTTTTTAAAACTTTAATTGGCATGCAAGAAGGTGTGAGCCTCTAGGTAAATTTTGTTTACACAATAAAATAAAAAATGTATATTCTATGTCATCGGCCCTAAACGTTCTAAATGATGGTTAATAATTATATATTTTAATCATTCATTGTATTATTTCAGGGCTGCAAAAGAAAAACAGAGGGCACAAAAAGCTCAAAAGAAGGCAACTGCTGCTCCTTCAAAGGTAAGAGCGTGTTAAATAATTTGTAATTCATGCTCTCTTAATGATTGGTTTAAAATGATATCTTCAAGTATACTAATATGTGAATAGTGGCTACTTCAAATAGTTCATGATTTTGAAATTAATGCATAACATACATTGTGTATAACATTTTGCTTGTACATGATTCACACAAAAGTGGAATTGTTTTTCTGACTAGAATTTAGTGTTACAAAAGATTTAATTTATAATGTAATTGTTTTACTTACAAAATCTTATCACTGAACATGAAACCTTGTTGAAGGAAGGTCGAAACAAATTTTAGATATGCTCGATTAGTCTTGTGACACTTGAGTACAGTGGCATTTGTGTGTATATCATTTACCACATAACAGTTTTGCCCGAATGCCATTGAGGCTTTGCGAAAGGAGACTTCTCTGATTTTCCCGCCTTTTTCATTTCCTTTACTTTGGTATATTTCTAGTAAACGGCTCTAGCAGTCTAATTAATGTGGGATAGCAAAACAAGTGTGAATCAGTTTTTAGGTTAGATAAACCAGTGTGATTAGTGTAGGTAAACAGGGTTCGTACGCGTCCTAAAAAGTCCTTACAAATCATTATTTTTATGCCCCATTTTTAAAAAGTCCTTGAAATTCCTTACTTTTTATCACCTCAGCTAGAGCAAAATACATGCAGTATTTAGAAAGTGAAAGATCCAAAGAAAAGACTGAAACGAAAAGCTCTAGGAGGAAATAGATTTTTTTAAAATAAAAGAAAATGTTCCAAACCAAATACACCAAACAAATGGGGAAGCAAATTATTTAGCTAATGAGGCTGAAAAGTCAAAGGGCAAATTTATTTATTCAATCGCATGAACTAAGAAAAACAATTATTGAAAAGAAATTAAAATAAATACCTTGGGTATAAAATTGAATGTAAAAAGTTTGGAATTAAAGGATATTTAATTTGATTAGCAGTTTCATGGTTTTTTTTTTTTTAATCAATTTATTAACTCATATTTTTAAGAATTTTTGTTGTGTTAAATTTGTAATGTATCTTCTATCTATGTTTTATATTATATTTTATCATCTAATAGGTTGAATTTGCAAAAACGAGACATTTTATTTAAAAATGCGTGCGACAATTCATTAAGTTTATTCAATTTAGAGGTCCTTGTTTTTTGGTTTTGCAAGTCCTTGATTTTCTTTTAAGGAAATGGTAACCCTGGTAAATAAAGTTTGTTTATCTGGACATAAAAGTTATTTTCAGAGAAAATTCTTATTTGTATCAGCATATGTGTATCTGTATGTATGAGAAGAGATAACATTTCCATGATTTTCTTCATACAATTTTTATCTAAATTCATTGAACAACAGTTTATATCTCTAGTAAAATACATAATTTCAAATTAATATAAATGTCAAATTTCCCCAAATCTCGTTGATTAACATTATTGAAACCTCTTCCAAAACTTTTCCAATATCAGACACAAAAGATCCTTCCTCTATATTTGATCATTTGTATGATGTGCCATACAATCACTAGGCTTTGTTTGATTTGCTAACTTGGTAGTCTGCTAAGATATTGCAATTATACACAGTCGAGTCACGATATTATGACCACCTACCGAATAGCTTCCTCTTGCCGCAGAAACGGCAGTTAAGCGGCGTATCATGAACTCAATGTGTGCTTGGAAGGTGGCGACAGGCATCTGTGACCATGAGAACAGCAGAGAATCGCGTGACTCGTGAAGATTCCGAGGTGCAGGGTCTTTCTGTCGGATGTGTCGATAGAGATGTTGCCACAGATTTTCGCAAGCGTTGAGATCTGAGAATTTGGAGGCCAGGGTAGTAACTGGATCTCTTCATTATGCTCCTCGATCCATGCACGGACAATTTTAGACACGTGGCATTATCCTGTCGAAACACGCCATCATTCGCAGGATACACAATTGCCATGTAAGGATGTATTTGATCGGCAGCGATGGATAAGTACGCACCGCTATTGAGGGTACCTTCCACAGGAATTAATGGACCTAAAGCATGCCAAGGAAACATGACCCAGACCATCACACTGCCTCCTCCACCTTGTTGGCTCCTAACAATGGTTTCTGGAAGTTTGTTTCCTGATGTCTCGGCGAATACGACAGCGCCCTTCGTTCCAATGCAGTAGAAAACGAGACTCATATGAAAAAGCAACCTTTTTCCATTGTTCTAGGGTCCAATGTTTGTGCTGTATTGCAAATGCACGACGCTTCTTGCGATGCATGCTTGTCAACATGGGTGCTGAAATCAGACATCTGCTGCTAAGGCCAATACGCAATAGAGTGCATTGCACGGTTGTCCTGGTTAGCTTTCTGGTGCATTGCTGGTTAATTTGGGCTGTCAATGTATTGACTGTAGCACGTCGGTCACACCTAACTAGGCGTCGCATGCGACGCTCACTCTTGTCATTAATGGCCCATGGTGCCCCACAGTTTGCACGCCTGGACATCACACCTTCTTGATTCTTCCAGTTATTGTACACATTCATTACGGCACTATGTGAACATTTCTCGAAAGTTGAGGTTTCAGAAATGCTGCCGCTGCGTGCTATGTACCCTGTGATCATACCCTTTTCAATGTCCGTTAAATCGTGTGACTTGCCCATTACGGCAATTATTGATATGCGAACACATACTCTGACACCACCTTCATATGCCTTACAACAAACAGATTTCTCAGTCTTGCCTGTGATTGGCCACGGCTGTGTTTATGTCAACCTGCGTGGTAGTCATAATATTGTGACTCGACTGTGTAATTACTTAAGATAATGCCAGTTGATGCTTTCCGTAAGCTGTTAAGACCATCAGAGGGCATTTTTCGTAATGTTTGTCTTTCTAAAATTGTAAAACTTGCATAGTCAAGATGTATAATTGAACATTTTTTAAATTTCAGGTTGCCAAAGTTGCACAGAAGCAGAAGGCTGCCAAGCCTGTACAAGTAAAAGCTCCTCGTGTTGGTGGAAAGAGATAAATGTTAGGAATTTAAATAAAATAAACTTGTATAGACAATGATTTTTGTCATTATCTTTTATTTTGTGATCAAATTTGTTTGAGGATGATACACTGAGTTTTTAATGGGTATAATTAAAATGGTATCTATCAATCAAATACAATTGTTTATTCATATTATGAATTCATCTGTGACTGACAAATTTCTGTTGGTAGCTTTATTACAAAAAAAACAAACATGATCAAACGACGACTGAAACAACATAGTTTCTACATATTCTGATACATGAAAATAACTACATATTATTCTAAAAATGTTTCCTGTCTTAATTCTAGATTTCTTTAGGGGGAGAGGGTTATTGGTGTTGCTGAGTGTTCAATTTGTTTGATAATTTTCAGAATTGTGTGAGGACTCCAGTGAATGGAGTGCTGGAACCCATTTGATAATCCGAATTTGGGAAAGTGCCATGGTGCTGTCGTTAGTAGTTGTGATTAATTCTATAGTTTTCAAGCTGGAGAAGCTGTGGCAATTTTATTCTTTTCATTCTGTGGGTCATTGGCACTGTTAACTAGGGATGGGAAAAAACACTGGTTTTAACCAAAACCTTTGTTTTGATTAACCAGGGTTTTTTTTGTTTTGTTTCGGTTATAACTTTTTTTTTTTTAAATCCAATAACTGGGCAAAAAAAAAAAACGAATCGGAAAATAGGTTCGATTAGACTAAAATTTACCGAGTTATGAAGCTTTGAATTTTATCATCTTTGGGCCAATCAATGACAACTGCTTCCTTGAAGCGGTTGTTGGCGGATTACTGAAAGAGTCTTTATGAACAGATAAATACTGGCCAATGGATTGTTTTCCTGTAAAAACAGTATTAATTTTTTTAAAAATTTGTCTACCAAATTAAAAAAAACTGTTATTTTTAGCGGTTATAACCACTGGGTCTTAAACCATATTTGAATAACCAGGGACTGGTTATTTTCTCAATAGCCACCATGCCTACTGCTAACACACCACCAGATGTTCGTAATATAGTGTTATGAAGCAAATTAACCAAGTTTGGCCTTAAGATGTGAACAGAATGCAAGATTTAACAAGTTTCCAAACTGAAGCCATAAGGGAAGCAAGTGCTACTAATAGTATTCTTGAATTTCTAATGAGAATTTTTAAAAAAATTAATCAGCAAACACTACATGATTTATGTTTTCATAAAAACTTGGTGGGTTTTTTTTGTGTGTGTGTGTGGTCATTCTTCATCTTGATTAAACGAAGGATATTCTTCTTGCATAACTTATGCGATGATTACTGCTTGAACTAGAAAAGATATTCTGAAGGAAATGTTTATTCATTTGAACTCTGGATTAAAAATGGGGAGTCACAGTTGAAAGTGGGGCTCCCCCCCCCCCCCCAACTTTGTAGGAAGTATAATTTTTAATTGCTTAAGGGCTTATCCCAAGCTAACTCATCCTCAGTACCGTAGGATAAAATCTTTGTTATTTCAGAAAGAATTTGTTCATTAAAGCACTATCTGACATAAAAACATGTCATGTTGCGGGAGTTTTCCATTAAAAGTTGAATTTCCTTTTAGTCTCAAGAGTTTAAAACGGTACATTTAAATGTGTCTTCTGATCATGAGATGTCTGCAGTTTGAAATATTTCTAGAAGTTTGAGGCTAAGGAAAAAGTGACTACCTCCTTTCTGGATTTTGTAAAATGCTGGGTACTTATTTCGTGCCTTTTATATTAAAAAAAAACTAAGTGAAATAAATCCACTTTAACTTGGTTAAAGGACTTATTAAGGCTGTCTCGTATTCAGTTTCTTTTTGCAGGCAAATTATTTGCAATCGGCCTATTTTTGTCTATATCTTTTTTAAAAAATGATGGTATCTCACCACTAAAAAGAATAATAAAACTTTGTAGTGGCTTTAATAGCTTTCAATTCAGATCTGCACATCTAACTAAATGTCCCCTGTACTGAACAGGTTAAATCTTTTAGCACAATTATGTTATGAAAAAGTTTAAAAGGACATTTTACAAGAATTTTATACAGAAATATTTTATGTAGTATGTCATTTAAAAGAATGTTCTGCAGATGAAAGGAACATGTTGAATATTGTTTCTCTATAGATGAAGTACTTGTAAATTACCATTTTCAGAAAATAATTTAGATAATAGTTGACAATGGATTTCAAAGAAACAATCGGCACTTTGTGAAAGTGAAATACTAGTAACCTATTGGTAATTTATTTATCAAGTGCATTGGAAACAAGCCACTTTTATTTGATGGATAAGAAAGGAATTAAAAACAATGTACAAATAGAGGCAGATTTGTATTACTGTATCTTATCAGATAATCCTCATTATACTTGATATGGCAATCGAATACATTTAGAATTGAGGGATTTTCTTCATTTGAAATCAAGTCGTAAGGGAAATTATAATCGAGGGAAAAGTGAATTGATCGCGCTCTAGGGCCATTTCATCCATCACATTATTATTATTTCTTACACCGACCCAGTTTACTGGAAGGTGAATAGTAAATAAAAAATATCTGAAAATTTAGCAGCCAGGGATGGGAAATTAAAAGGTGCATATTTTTTTTAATGACACAATTCACTCACTTTAGGTTGAAAGTAATATATGATAAAGAAAATTTTTTAAAAAATCAAATAGTTCACATATAACCCTATCCAACAGGGATGAGAGGTGCCCACTAAGTCGGTTGCAGAAAAAATAAAAGCTACGAGTGTCGGTCACTGGGATAGTCTGTTGGGTATACAACCACTGATTTGAAAAATCTCTTGTTTATAAAATTGCATTTTTATATAAAGGAATTTGTGAATAGATTTGGAAATGGTAGACAGAGTGTACTGACTAGCTTTCATGTATCCATAACTTGTTTAACAGATAGTTGGGTGCTTCCAGTGTGGATAGCATAAAGAAACAGGATGTTAGTTTTCATATTAATAGTAATATTGAGAAAAATCTCATAGGCATGCCAACAATGTGGAAAAACGAATGAATTCGAAAAAGTAAGCTGACCATCCATAGTGCAGACATAATCTGGCTGTCATAATTTAATTATGTGTATTAGCTATGAATTTAAATTGTATCGAAGTGAAATGAATGCTAACAATTGCTATAAATGCCCACATTTCAGGTGCATATAAGGCCCAAGAGTTCCAAGTTAAAAAATTACCATTTTGACTAGATTCTTTGTGATTTCTCTTTCTGCGTCGTATATTTTACCATGTTCAGGGATGAGATTTTTTTGCGAATTTCCGCTTTTTTTGGAAAAATTCCGTTTTTTTTTTATATATATATTTTCTTTTTTCGGATTTCCGATATTTTTTTCCCCCTGCAAAAATTTGCTTTTTCTTCCGAAAATTCCGCTTTTACACAAAGAAAAGAAACCTTCCTATCTTACGTGTTCGAAAGAAAATTCTGGGAAAATATGCTCAATAGTACGGCTTAGCTCCACTGGCTTGGAAACTAGCTGATTCATCTTCTACTGACGAATCAACATTATATCTGCAGGCTCTACAAGGATGAACATTCCAACATTCAGTGCCATTCAAAGTATTAAGTACCACCTTTTTGCAGAAAACAAAACCTCTGTGGTATATTTTGCAAAAAAAAAAAGATTTTTTTGCATGAACATTTTGAAAAAAAAATTAGTTGAAAACTTAAGGTCATCTTGTATGGGATACCAAGATGAAGAAATAAACAAAAACAAATAAATAAACTACATAAAAAGAAAAACTCCTGTCAAAAGAGGCAACTAAAAAGCTGTGTGCAAAAAAGCAGAGAATAAGACATAAAAAAAATCTTCTCAAAATAAAATCGATGATTTACCTAGGCATTCTAGAGATAATGTAGTCCCGACAACTATGCCAGTAATTAAACAAAGAGATACTAATGAAGACTGTGCAAAAACTTTAGCCTCTACTGAAAATAAACTTGCAGAGGATGCAAACACATCCTTTAGTGTTAGAAAAATCTGTCAAAGATAGGAACCCTCCAAATCTGTTACCAACAAAAGCCACACAAATAAAAAAACGAAAGAAAACCACTTATTTAACAATTAAGGAAATGTTTCAAATAACAGTAATGCTAAATGAATCTGTCATTGTAACTGTACAACTTCTCAACCCCTCTCACTTTATAAGGTGCAAAATCATTGTGCTGTTACTTTTGCAAAAAAGTATAAAAATAAAAGAAATAAAACGGAATTCAGTATATGATACATTATTCTAATTTATAAAGAGCTAATACACTTGACACAATTGCATGAAGCAAAAGAAATTATTTGTCCTTATTTTTATTTATTTTTTGAGCTAACTTTTATCAAAAGGCTATTAAATATAATTCTTCTCGGACTTCTGTTGGGTGAATGTTGCATCTCAGTGATGTACATGTGGTAAATATGTTTTAATGTCTAATTTTGTATTTTCTGATGCCCCTGATGATGTGTTAAACTTGTTTGCTAACTTTTAATGTGAATGATTTAATATTATTTTTCTTATTTATACATTCTGAATTATAAATGATTAAGTTATTAATTATTATATTGTTATATTTTCATCATGTTGCATGTTTTGATGTTTTACTTCTTTCACATATAAATTATGGTACAGATTTTTTGCTCGCGTATGATTTCAGTCTTTTTGCTTTTTTGCCAATCTCATCCCTGCATGTTCTGATTTGCATACCAACAAGATTGTCATTCTTACAACCATCACTAGTTTTTTTTTCTCTTATGTGCTCGAAACATATTTTAATTCTAACCATCATTTATAGGGGAGTCACCAAATTTGGGCCAGACATCAGAATTTCAATTCTGTTAAATATATAGGCCGTAAAATAGGCAAATTAAGTTGTAGTGATGTAAATGGGGTATATGAAATCATTCTCAAGAGAAGGTGTGATGCAGTTACAGTTAGAAAACAAGACTTTAGATTTAGTTATCATCCATTAATTATTTTAACAAAATACCAAAAACCTTGGACTGTTTTAAAATAAGTAGGGAAATATGTTATTATATCCTCAGGTAGGAAATTGATTTAGCTACAATTGACTAGAATGATTTCATGAAAACAAAGTTGGGGGGGGGGGGGAATCTTTTTGCTGCTGACCCAAAGTTGCCTTTGGACCACAAACAGTTAACTGAGTTTGAATCAATGCGACTATTATATTGAACTAGAGCAATAACTCTGAATAAAATCCCCTAGTAATTCTCATAAATTAGAAGTTGAACAAGGCAATAAAAAGTCATCAAAAAGAATGAAAACTAAGGCTATATGATATTGTATCATATGCGAGGAAACGAAAAGGGAGAACTGATACAGTGCATAAAACGTGGTACTCACCGATTTCCTCCCGCTTTTTAGTATTTTCGAGAAATAGGAACACATAAATGGTAATAAAAGAGCGGCGAAAGAAAAATCCAGCGCTGCCTCGACGACATTCTCAAATTTTAAATGTGTGACGTCATTCCACTACGGATTCTGTCCAGGCTGTTGACTAGTGACTATCGCCAGGTATATTCGGCGCATGCGCTGCTTTGACTGTTCAGTGCTCTAGGTAGGAAATAAGGAGAATTTTTTTATCTCTTCTGCCGAACTTGTGTTAGGGTTATCGCCAAAATATTTTTTTATGTCCAGATCTGATGACATCGAAAGAATCTTAAAAGAAATACGAAGACTGTATTTACTAAGGCCTATTCCGAGGAATATTCATTTATTATCGTTTCGAAAAATGATAAATCGTATGCATTTTGTACCATTTGCACGTGTGATTTTTCAATTGCTTCCGGAGGCAAGTATGGCATTTGTAAGCATATCGTATGGCAAAAACATCAGGATAATGCTAGGATATTGGGCGCGAATAAGAAAAAGAGCTTTTGCGAATAAACAAAATGATCATGGTATTATTCAAGCAGAATCATTATTTACCGCATTTATTGTGGAGCACAACCTAATAGCATATGCTGATCATGCTGGACCGTTGTTGCGGAAAATGTGTACGGACAGCGAGACCGCAAAAAAGTATGGCTGTGCACGTACACAAACCTTAGCAATCACTGCAGAAATGGGAAAAACTGATAAAAATGCTATTATTTCTACATTAAAGAAGGTGCCATTTTCCATTGCTACTGACGGTAGCAATAAAGGTGATTTTAAATTATATCCACTGGTGGTGACATTCCACAATGAAAGAACTCAAAAAAATTTAATCAAGTTTCTTGCCAACTTCTGCATTAGAAGGTGACAGCACAGGAGTTAATATTGCCAATCTGATATTAAATGAATTGAAGTCTATCAATATTCCATTAGAAAATTGTTTGGCATTAAGTGCAGATAATGCACCAATGATGATAGAAAAAAGGTTTAGTGTTGCTAGCATTTTATCAACTGAAATTAAGCACTTGGTTGTCCATGTCACCTAATCGATTTATCAGCTGAGAAGGGTGCATCCTGTCTCCCTACAAATATTGAAGACTTTCTCATTCATGTTTAGAGAAAAGCTCTAAACGAAAAGAAAAATTAAAAAAGTTTCAATCCATGCATGATGCTGAAAGTTGAAAAATTTTAAAGCATGTGTGCACACGTTGGCTTTTTTTAAGTCGTTGTTTAGCAAGATTAGTTGAACAATGGAATCCATTGACATCCTTTTTAAAAGCAGAGATTCACAATAATGGCAGTGACAGTGCTAGTGGGTTGAGGGACTATAAAATCCCCAAATTAAATCAGTCCTGTTTAAGCTCGCCTAGGTCTGAAGTTGGGAAGGAAAAAAAGTTCTAACCCAAGGAGAAAACATGTTCAGGTGAAAGGAGTTCAAATGCAATTTCATCATCTGTGTCTGAAGTTCAGAAGAAAAAAATATATAGTGTGTGTCCAAAGAGAAAACCTGCTATTCAAATAAAAGGAATGGACCTTAAGCACCGTTTGGGTTCGAGAGTATAGAAAAACAGCTGTGGAGGAATAAACAAAACGATCGGCCTATAAGCGACTCAGAAATAAAAGCAGTTCTGAGTCAGCTGTTTAAGACTGGCCAATGACTGCCTCCGGCAGGTCACGTGTCAGAGGATGTGATGTCACATGCATAAGGTCCATACAGATTCATTTGCTACATCTGAATCAAAACTTTAAAAAAATAAAATTTTCACATTAAGTAAAAAATTCAAAATCAGAAACTCGTGGGATTATCCCACGTGAAGAAAGATTGTTTTTATTTATTTCGTCAGATTTTAAAAAAGCAGTGTGTTTTTTCTTGTTAAACACACTGCCTGTGTTCGAAATACCGAACTGCAGTCAACTAAACCCCATAATATCTTACATAAATTGTTACTGGATGAAATGCTGAAAACAATTTTTTCGAAGTTCTTTTTGCCATCCATTGTTAAATCAGCTAAAAATTTACTTGACATCAATTATAAATAAAAAGCTAATCAAAAGAGTGATTCTGATTTAGTGATTGGTTATTCTGCTTCTAAAATTGTTGAAACTTTAAAGCCTGATGAAAAAAGTCTTTTTCTCCACAATTAAACTATTTCACAACTGTATGTGATTATATGAAATGGAAATTTCCTTTTGAATGCTGAAGTTTGCTGATATTAATTCAATTGTGGATGCTTCATTTGCTAGCTTAACATTTTTTGTTGAAAAGTTTCCTTGTTTTTTAACCTTAGAACATACGAACTTTGATACAGCTATTGAATCCTTACAGAATGAATGTTGTATATTTTAGATGGATGATTTACCAGATGAAATAAAAGAGGAAAAAAATATAGATATAGAATGGTGAAACAAAAGTTGTAAAAATAATGGGTTCTCATGGAAAACTAAAATATGAAATTTTATCAAAAGTTATGATTGGAATTTTGACCATCCCACACAGTAATGCAGAGTGAGAGTAGATTTTGATCTTAGTTACTAAGACGGTACTTTTCCGTTGGCCGGACGCAAATGTCGCCAATTGTGAACCAAACGCGAGCCAAGAGCGAAGCGATTTTCCGTTAGCCGGGCGCAAATGTCGCCACTTGTGAACAGCCAAGAGCGAAGCGATTTTCCGTTAGCCGGACGCAAATGTCGCCAATTGTGAACCAAACGCGAGCCAAGTCGCCAAGAGAATGGTTGTAAGAAATTTGGCGGAATTCTACATTATTTGGCGATTTTTCGCTTGCGCCCGGCTAACGGAAAAGTACCCTAAGACACACACAATTTAGATACTCACTTTCAAATCAGACTTTGGGAAATCTGTTGACTGTGAAGTCGAGAATGCAAGAGCCTTGTTTTAAAAGAGAATTTGATGTTCATTTTTTAAAGAGGGCAAAATCTGCAACAATTTCTTCTTTAAAGGAGTAAAAGTACATTATCATATAATTTGTAAATAGGACTTATTTGTAAGTAGAACTCAACTGTAAATATGAACAAAAATTATAATCAAGAAATATATGTATGAAGATATGTAAATCCATAAATTAAAACTCTGAAGTACAGAAAAAAATAGAGAGGTAAGTCAATAATTTATATTGGTAATACTAACTAGTTATAAAATATGTATGGAAGATTAAGTACTAAAAAAATTGTCTTTTAAAAACTGATCAGATTATTTTAAAAGCCCAGATAAGCAATTTTTAAAAATCAATGCATTGTCATTTATTTTGTAAAAAAATGAGAAAAATATATCCAAAATAAAAGATTGTCTCATTAGGCCCCTGTGGCGATCCTGAATTCCTTCCGATGACGTCACTCTTGAAACTACTTACTTAGCTGCACGAGGCAGCGGACTAGTTGTTCATACACCAGCTAACTGAATTCAGCAGACTAGATGTTCATGCACCAGCTAACTGAATTTCATCTCTTTTGTCTTCCATTAATATATAACTGGCGCTTTCTTAATGTTTAAATAAATGTTGTTAATTTTTTATACCTAAAGTTGTTGCTCTAATTTCATGAATATTATGGATGCATACCTTTACATAATCAAGCATCCATATTGGTGACCCTACAAGTGAATGAACCTCGTTTCCTGTGCTGCCGTACAATTTAAAATGGATCCATCGGAAATTTGCTCAAATGGCGGTCAACGTATTGCACAAGATTAATTAGATTTTCAAGTTCTCCTTAACAAGCCTAATTGACAAGACTGGACAATATTAATTGACTTTCGAGAAGGACTAATACGGTGTTCCTGTGGCCAGTGAGTTTATTTTTTATCAATTGTACTATTGGTGTATGTATTCGGTATTTTGATGTTGAATTATTGATTTTGATGTTGAATTATTGATTTTGATGCATGAAGTTAACTATCTGGATAATTTTCATCATAACTTATGTTAGATAATTTGGTTTTACATTTTCGTATTGGTTACTTTGAGTTTCAATATAATATTTCATTTGTAATTACATATTTCAAGGCAATTGCTGAAGTTGTTTTTGCATTGTGATTTTGATTGCTTGGCTCAAACATGCCTGGAAATAATCAGGATTCCGTCAGTGACGACGCCACAATTGCTCGTGTTGGCGTCAAACTACCGCCTTTTTGGAAAGCAAATCCGGCGTTGTGGTTTGTACAGCTTGAGGCGCAATTTACCTTGGCCGGAATTACTGTTGATGATACAAAATTTAATCATGTTATTTCTGCAGTCGATTCTGAAATTTTGAATTCTGTCAGTGATATAATTTTGAGACCTCCCGATATTGATAAATATACAATATTGAAAAAGCGTTTGATTGAGTTGCATTCAGAGAGTGAAGCTTCTAAAATTCGTACACTCTTGCAAGGATTAGAATTTGGCGACCAGAGGCCATCACAGTTGTTAACACGCATGAGAGCTTTAGCTGGTGATACTGTTGGGGAACCATTACTAAAATCTCTCTAGATGGGTAGACTTCCAAATAGCACCCAAACAATATTAGCTGCTTTGAGTAAGGATCTGGCTGGTCTGGCAACTGTTGCAGACAAAATTAGTGATTTGACTAATCATTCCAATATTAATGCAGTTCACGTTACACCTTCAACTTCTGATGCTAGGGTAACCCAACTTGAACAACAAGTCACTCAATTGACTACATTAGTTGGCGAGCTTTCTTCAACCATACGCCAAACACGTTCTCGAAGTAGAGATAGACAATTTAACTACGGACGTAGTCGCTCCCGAGACCGCTTTCGGAAATATAAAGAACCCTTGAGTGGTATTTGTTTTTATCATACTAATTTTGGTAGAAACGCAAAGAAATGCAATTCTCCTTGTTCTTTCAATTCTCCGGAAAACTAAATCGGCGATCGTCCACTGGCCTTGGCAACGATCGCCAAGTTAATCGAATTATGTTGGCCGATAGGATTAGTAAACTGAGATTTTTGGTGGATACCGGAGAAGACGTATCAGTTTTGCCAAAATATTATGCTCCAAAAGCTGATTCCTCAAATGAGTTACTCCTCTTGGCTGCTAATGGCACCAAAATATCGACTTTTGGTCGAAAGCGCCTGACTCTAGACTTGAATTTGCGTCGAACCTTTATTTGGCCTTTCATAATAGCGAATGTTAACCAACCAATCATTGGTGTCGATTTTTTGAAACACTTTAATCTTTTGGTGGACGTTAAGAGTGGCTGTTTGATTGATGGAATAACTAAATTGACCACTCAAGGCAAATACACAAACACTGATTCGCTAACTTCTGGTATATCTATTTTGCTTGGTGATTCAGAATTCTATGGGATTTTATCGCAGTTCCCGGAACTAACCAATCCATCTCAACCAACGAGAAACAACAAGCCAACTAAAGTCCATCACTTTATCGAAACAACTGGTCAACCAGTATTTTCGAGGCCTCGTCGCATATCTCCCGAGTTGCTTAAGATAGCACGTCAGGAATTTGAATTTTTAATGTCTCAGGGTATAGTGCGTCCTTCTAGCAACCCATGGGCAAGTCCTCTACACATGGTGAAAAAGTCTAATGGCGAATGGAGACCGTGTGGCGACTACCGTCGTTTGAATGCAATTACCATTCCTGATAGGTACCCAGTACCTCATATCCAAGATTGCACTCAAATTTTTTTCAATAAAACTATTTTTTCCACCCTAGATTTGATGAGAGCTTATCACCAGATTCCTGTTAATCCGGCTGACATACCAAAAACAGCTATTACAACTCCATTTGGTCTTTTCGAATATGTTTTTATGCCCTTTGGCTTGCGTAACGCCGGTCAAACTTTTCAACGCTATATACATCAAGTTTTGTCTAACTTAGATTTCTGCGTTCCATATTTTGACGATGTACTAATTGCATCGAATAACTCTGAGGAGCACAAACAGCATTTGAAGCAAGTATTTGAGCGATTGTCTCAACATGGTTTGAAACTCAACCCTTTGAAATGTGTTCTTGGAAAACCGTCAGTAAAGTTTTTAGGATGTCTGATCACATCCGAAGGTGTCAAACCTTTACCAGAGAAAGTTCAAGCTATTTCTCAATTTCCTAAGCCTCAAAATATTGCTGAACTCAAGCGCTTCTTGGCTATGCTTAATTTTTACCGTCGTTTTCTGCCTAATGCCGCAGATACACAAGCTAGTTTACATGAATTTTTAAAAAATTCAAAAAAGAACGATAAGCGACCCATTTCCTGGACAGACGTCACTCTCGCAGCTTTCGAAAAATGCAAAGCTGACATTATTAATGCAGCTACTCTGACTTTTCACGCACCTAATCAGCAATTATCTATCATGGTCGATGCTTCTGATTTGGCTATAGGAGCCGTCCTTCACACTACTACATCCCTTGGTCATAAGCCACTTGCATTCTATTCGCGAAAACTTTCACCTTCAGAACGTAAATATAGTACGTATGATAGGGAACTTCTGGCGATATATGCAACTGTAAAACATTTCCGACACTTATTGGAAGGTCAAAATTTCATAATATTCACAGACCACCGACCTCTAACGTTTGCTTTTACCAAAAAATCTGATTCTTCTCTTCCAAGACAAATAAGATACCTTGACTTCATTTCTCAGTTCAGCACGGATATAAGGCACATAACGGGTTCAAAAAATGTTGTCGCCGACACTTTATCCCGTATCAGCGACGTGCATTTACCAAAAGTAGACTTTTCTGCCATGGCGAATGCACAGGCTTCTGATGAAGAACTTCAAGCTCTTTTATCAAAGAATGAACTGTCACTTCTTTTGAAACCTCTCTCTACTGACCCCACTTCATCGAAACTCTGATATCAGGAATGACATAGTCAGACCTTACGTACCAGCGAGTTTCAGAAAGACAGTCTTCCAATCTTTGCACAACCTCTCTCATCCAGGTATCCGTGCCACTAAACGTCTGATTGGACAGAGATTCGTATGGCCATCTATGCAAAAAGACATTTCCAACTGGTCTCGTTCATGTCTGGATTGCCAAAGATCCAAGGTAATCAGACACACCAGCAGTCCTCTTCAGTCTTTCCACCTACCTTCAGCGAGATTCGATCATGTTCACTTGGATCTTGTAGGACCTCTTCCGCCTTCAGACAACTGTGAATACCTACTCACCTGTATAGACCGTTTCACACGATGGCCTGAGGCAGTCCCCATCTTCGACATTTCCGCCGAAACCGTTGCGCGTGCATTCATTAGTCAGTGGATCTCACGCTTCGGCTTACCTTCAATCATCACAACGGATCAGGGACGACAATTCGAAAGCAACTTGTTTTCCTTGCTAAGCAAACTTTTGGGCGTCCAAAAGATCAGGACGACACCTTACCACCCATCCAGCAATGGAATTGTCGAGCGTTTTCATCGATCTTTAAAGCAAAGCCTCAGATGTCACGCATCCACGAAATGGACCGAATCAATTCCATTGGTTTTGCTCGGACTCAGAACGGCATTAAAGGAGGATCTACAGTGCACATCAGCCGAACTAGTTTATGGTTCAACTCTGAAACTACCAGCGGAATTTTTTGAAACCCCTTCACTTAACGTCGAACCTCATCAGTTCTTAAAAAATTTACGAAACGTGATGGATCAACTTAAACCTGTTTCAACTGCATCTCATGACAGACGAAAAGTGTTCGTGCATCCAGCTTTAGGGACTTGCACACATGTGTTCGTGCGCCACGACGCAGTTAAAAAAACACTACAAGCACCGTACGATGGTCCTTACTGCATACTCAGACGAACTGATAAAACGTTCACAGTCGAGAAGAACGGCAAAGAGTCTACAATCAACATTGATCGTGTAAAGCCTGCGTTCTTCGAGAACTCCCATCAGTCATCTGCACCAACCACAGCGTCACCACCTGTGACAGCTTCATCTTCAATGCAGTCAGTACCTGAACCTTCTCCATCGAGTACGGCCTCACCACCAAATTCCTCTCCACCACCTTATGTGACGAGATCTGGCCGTCGGGTACACTTTAACCCTCGTTACCTCTAACTCCAGTGCCTGCTGCACTACTAGAGGGGGGAGTGCTGTGACGATCCTGAATTCCTTCCGATGACGTCACTCTTGAAACTACTTACTTAGCTGCTTCGATACACGAGCGATGCACGAGGCAGCAGACTAGATGTTCATGCACCAGCTAACTGAATTTCATCTGTTTTGTGTTCCATTAATATATAACTGGCGCTTTCTTAATGTTTAAATAAATGTTGTTAATTTTTTATACCTAAAGTTGTTGCTCTAATTTCATGAATATTATGGATGCATACCTTTATATAATCAAGCATCCATACCCCCTCCACTTTATTTGTACATTGTGACAATCACATTTTAACTCACCCTCCTACCAAGAGATGGCACTGCAAGTACCTTTCACTACCAGAGAAGGAGGACAGTCTTTTTACTGTTCTTGCAAGAAGGTTGCTTTTCCCTCTCACTGGGACTGGTCGGACAAATCTTGCCATGCGTAGCGAGTTGAATAATGTAACTTGTCAGTTTATGTAATCGTATTTAAATCCAGAATTATTTTATGTGGAAGATGTGAGAAAAATAAATTTAATTTAATTTAACCATGGCCCAGCTTTATTTTAACCGTCTATTTCACTTCCTGTGAGCTAGCCGGATATGTCGATTAAAACATGAGTTAAATAAATTAAATGTTGACCTGCTGCTCAATTTTGATCGTGTATGTATCATTGAAAATGTCTCCCTCTTTTTCAAATCTGGAGGTTGGCAGGTCTGCTAGTGTGAATTGGAAAATAAAATATTTCTACTTGTGCTTAAAAACGTTAGTGTTCCGTTGGGAGTTTTAAGGGAACCGGTTTCCTTAATTGGGCTGATGACACAATTTTTTAAAGCTATTTTTTCCTAATTTAAAATTATTTCATAAATAATTCATTACACCCTTCTGAAGATAAATAAACTAGAAAAAAAATTCTACTACATATTTTTCATTAAAATACTTTATCACCGTACATTAAAAAATATCTTAGTGGTCCAAATTCGACGACTCTTTTCTATATGAAAATCGTAATTTTAAACTATAAATTAATTTTAAATTTTTTGGCAAGATCCTCCGGTTGGTGTGGAAGTTTGGAGAAGGGGTGCCAGATCAGGTGTCGTCTTGGTCATTTGACCACAGTTTAAAATTAGATGATCCACCCCAAAATAGCCCTCGTATTACTTTTACATGGGACGTTAATACAACTAAATTAAAAAATGATGAACTCAAAAAAAAAAGTCGACGGGAGGCTGTCTCTGCGAAACGGCCGCTGGGATGGAGGGGCGTAGACTTACTTACTTTATTCAACTGTGACTAAAGTAGCTGTATGTAACTATTAACTCTATAGTGACTATTTGTCTAGTGTGACTATGAGACTCTATCTATGTAAAATTCTTCGTGATTTTCACCAATTTTGCAACTCGACTGTGACTAAACCGTAATTACAAGTTACAAAATTATTTTTGCAATCTTCACTGTCTACCTTTCTCTGCTAAATGAAGCTAAAACCCAACTCTCTATGTTATTTGGTTGCGGAGCTATAAGCGTTTAACTTTAGCACAAAATTCGACGTAAATCAACAATTCTTGAGTAATATTTCTCGTGAACTTAAAATCGATGAATGAATTGCCGTAGTCTGCGTGCGCGCGCATCGGTCGCTGTGACGTCATCAAAATTTTTCGTGATTTTCACAAACTTTGCAGCTCGATTGTGACTAAACCGTAATTCCAAAATTCTTTTTGCAATCTTCAAAGTCCACCTGTCTCTGTTAAATGAAACTAAAACCAACTCTCTATGTTATTTGGTTGCGGAGCTATAAGCGTTTAACCCTTTCGCGTTCATTGGTTTCGCAGTGAAACCACATATTGTACATTTTTTTACTGCGCATGGGCTAAACGTAGCATAATTTTTCTTTCCTACCTTCAAGGCCAGATATATAGGCCAACTTATATAAAAATTCCTATTCAATACAGCTAGTATTCACGAAGATATCGGCCTTGCAAAAGCTAAATTGCTTTCGATCTCTAAGAGAAACAAAATGATGAGGGCACAAATTTAATTTTTGCAAGAGCCCTCATCATTTTGTCATCAGAGCCTCATCAGGTTTGTTAATTTTTTAAAATTGAATACCTATAATTATAAATTAAATACATTATTTAAATTGCATTTCGATGATAAATTGTTCAGAAAAAAATAGCCCGTTTCCTTTCATTGGTTTCACTGTGAAACCACAAATTTCTTGAAAATAAAATTTAAATTTTTTTCCCTTTTACATATTTATAATCAGCTACATGTCTAATACTCATTTTTACTTTCTCGTATACGAAGTATACAAAGAGAAAGTATTGTAATCGTCAAAAAATTCGAACTCGAGATTTTGACGAATCTCCACGTTTTAGACCTCCCTGAGTCCGAAAAACACAATTTGGGAATTATGTCTGTGTGTGTGTGTGTGTCTGTCTGTGAACACGATAACTCGAAAACTATTAGAGCTACGGGGATGAAATTTGGTATGTGGTCTTTAAACATAATTTGTAGGTTTCTGTCAAATTTTGGACAAACTCCGTCAACGGGAAGTCTGTCTATCTGTATGTCCGCAGTCATGTGAACACTACTAACTCAACTATCTAACTAACGGGAAGTCTGTCTATCTGTATGTTGAGGTCATGTGAACTCAAAAACTTGAATAGCTAGATGGATAAAATTTGGTACACAGTTTTATCGTCATGAATGTAGGTCCGTATAAAATTTTGGGCCAAATCCGTCTAAAAGAGGCGTTCAAATTGCATATTCAATTTCTTTTAATCCGATTCTCATGCGCATGCGTACTGGTAGCAATCTGTTACTGTTGCAAATTTTATTTACAACAATAAATAATGTGTTCAAACATAAATTGTAACAATTTTTGTATTGTTGTAAATAAAATTCAAACCGATCTCATTATTTCAGCAAATCTTTTATTTACGCACTTTTGCAATTGTTACGGTTGTGGTAGTATAAATTGTTTTCTTGGGAATTCAATTCCAAAGCAGAATTTTCGCTTTAGTATTCATTGCATTGCCTATTTTATCGCACCTGCTTCAAAATAATATTTTTTTGAAACGTGGCAACATATATTTGATTTCAGGTGTGCTTGTTTGTTTCACTTTCTCGTATATGAAGTATACAAAGAGAAAGTATTGCAATCTTCAAAAAAATTCGAACTCGAGATTTTGACGAATCTCCACTTAGAAAGTGTACGAGAAAGTTTAGGGGAGACTACTCCCGCTGGTTGAAATTAATTTCGTAAATTTCAAAACTAAACATGTACTGAACTTCAAAGGGATAACTTTCGCGCGAAAAGCATCATAATTTTTTCCTTTCCCGACACACCATTAGACACTATGGAGAGACGTAAGTCTACGTCAAAAAGAGGAGCAAAATGAATATAAGACCCACTTTCCTAAAGTTGGTGTCAAAAAAAGCCTATATGCAAATTCTCTTTCAGGTTAAATTTGAGAAGAGACAAAAAACATATAAGGTCAGCAAAACCGCTTATCTTGGTTTCCAGTCATTATAAATGAAATATAAGACCTGTACTTAATAGATGTCCTTCAACAAAAGGCCTCATTTCTTTTTTATATATATTTTTAATGCTTACAAAAGCCATGCCAGCCAATCTTTAGTTTTCCAAAAATTGGGGCTTTTAGATTGTTGTCACTGATGAGACAAGGTGACTTTTTTTCCCTTCTCTGTAATCTTAAGTGCTTATTCTTTCTTTTGCTCTGTGAATGACTTGCAAAGAATTAGAAGAATAAGACGCTTTTTTATTTGTTTAAATCTCGTCGCTTTTGTTCTCCGAAAAAAAATGTTCTATTTTGAGATAACCGGGGCAGTAATTACAGATCATTTTTTGAACAGAAGAATGTTTTATTTTTCCTTCCGGGAGTTTTAAATTTTCTCAGGTGCTTTGAAAAATTATTTGTTCCAATGCATCTTAAACTGCTTCTACTCGCGACCTTAAAATTGGAAAAGGAATAAAAAAAATAGAGCTTTAATTAATATATCTTAATATGAATAAAAATCATTGTGGGGATGTATGTGGCTATGTTCCACATCCCCTAAACCAACTGGACCGATTTCAACCAAATTTTTCACACTTAATATTTAAGACAAGAGGAAGATACCTGTCAACTTTTCAAAGGCCAAAAGTTAATTAAACTGTCAGTTAATTAGAAATTAACCGAAACATTTTTTCTGCAGTAACTTTGAAATAAAATTGTCCCACAAAAATATTTTTATACCATCTTAAACTCCAAAATGTTACCTTTTAAATGATACCAATTTTATATCTGTAATTTTTGTAATTTTTTCTGCGACTTTTATTAATTTTTCAAAATTTAATAAATTGATTACATGTGATTTTGAAATAAAGCAAATTTATAGATATTTCTTGTACTAGGCAACTTTGAGACTTTGAATTAATCTACCTTTATTTCTCTCTCTCTCTCTGTTCATTTTTGTAAATATTTTATTTAAGAAGTGAAAGACAAATGTCAACTTTTAAAAGCCGAAAAAGTTAATTAAAACTTTATTCAATTAAAAATTTAGCAATATTTTACGTTTTTCCACGATAACCTTTGAAAACATTATTCAACAAAAACTATTTTTATATTACATTAAAGTTTAAAAGATTAGCTTTTCAGTGACGCAAATTTAATTTCCGTTGAATTTATTGCTCTCATATCTATAATTTAAAAAAAATTAAATTGTGTATAAAATTCATAATTGGTAACGATATTTTTTTTATTGTTGAAACACAAGAATGCATACGAAGAGCTGTTGTAAGCACATTAATAGAATTCCGGAAGGACACTAAAGGAAGTTTAAAAGCAGACGATTCATAATCTGTATCAATAATTATTTATCTGGTTTATTTTAACGCTTTTTATCAATGAAAACTTAACAAATTAATTAATTGTCCCAAAACACTCGTCAAAACTTTTCTTATACTTCATTATTTATGAATTAATTTGAAGTGAAAAACGTTTCAGACGGTAAAAGAATTTTGTGTATTATTGTGTACTATAGAAAAATAATTTTAACGTTAAAAATATTAGACATAAAAGTAATTTAACGCCGGGAAAAACAGCTAGTACTTATAATAATAGAGAATGTGGTATATCATCTGCCTGTGTATGTTGGCTGTATCCAGGGGAGACCGTTTGACATAGAGTCACCAAATTTGACATAAATATATTTTGGAGGGTGGAAATTCTTGCATTCGGAACGAATTTTTTAAAAAATTTAATTAAATATTAAGCGACATTGTGGTGTTTTTGGCATTGACATTCCGAAATGTTATTGCACCAAAATCATTTTACACCTCCTTAAAATGCAAAAAATTATCTTTTCAATGATATCAATTTTTGTTTGTTTTTTTCCCCTTAATTAAAAAAAAATTAAAAATATTTTTATGCATAATTTTTAACAATGATTTTCATCATTGCAATAAAATTCAAGTCGTTTTCATAGGTTCTGCAAATATTTATGCACGTGATTTTCTTCCATTGTTAAAAGATAATGAGTGGAAGTTCTGCTTTTTTTTATATATTCTTTGGCAATGTCGAAATGAATTTTTACTTTTTAAAAAATATATTTTCACTTTTGTTTGATTTATGAACAAAGCGCTCTAAGATAATAAATATATTAGGAAATATATCTGGTATCTGTTAGGGATGCAACGAATATTCGGTATTCGGCCATTTTGCTGAATATACGGCTGGCCGAATACTAAACAGATATTCGGCCGAATAAATTCAAGGTAATAATTTTTTTTAATGTGCCTTTAAAGTATTTATTAAAAAATCTACATCTAAAAAAGTACATTTATTAAAACATCTCCCGATATTTATCTAATTTTAAGTTTCATTGCATATAAGTGTATTTAATAACGCTGCGTATCATTTGCCATAGTGAAGTCTGAAATTATGATGCACGAACATAATTGTTCAATATTTTCAGGAAGTTGTTCTGTTGTTTTGTTTTCAGGAAGTTGTTCTGTTTGGTTTATTACATATATTTCACGAGCTTCAGAAAATAAACGCTCATTGCTTCCAGGAGCTGAAAGATATTTTCTTGCTAAATTTGCAAGTCTTCATCGTATTCCTTCCTGCATTCCATCGTAGTTTTTAGAATTTTTTTCCCCTAAAGATAGGAATTTACTTCTAATAACTTTAATTTATCACTGAATTTTCTTTTGTGTTTGTGTCAATTCAATGCTTCCTTTTTCTTCTCTATTTTTGAATGAGTGAATGCTTTGAGCGAAAGGAAATTGAGTGTGTGTGCATGAGGTTCTCATGTAATTGCATTAACTAATGATTGTTTTATTTCAGTCCGATTCGGAAAGTAAATTTACTACTTTCCGAATAGGACTGTAATTAAAGCAGTTTGAGTTATGCCCAACTTTCTTCCAATTATTAGGCTCGGAGATTGTGGTTCGTAGAGTCTAGGGATGGCGATTATTGCAAAAATAACCGGTTTTTGGTTATTCAACGGTTATAATCGCCAGGTTATAACCGCTCAAAATAACCAATTTTCGGTTTTTTTTTACTAAAAAACAAGCGCCGTCTGTAGACAATTTTTTTTATTAATATTGTTTTTACAGGTAATCAATCCATTGACCAATATATATCTGTTCATAAAGACTATTTCAGTAATTCGCCAACCAGCAGGCGCCTCGAGGATGCGGTTGTCGTTGATTGGCCTAAGATGATGAAATTCAAAGCTTCATAACTTGGTAAATTTCATTCTAATCGAGCCTACCTTCCGATGCGGTTTTTTTACCCGGTTATTGGATTTAAAAAAATAACCGGTTATAACCAGGACAATAAAATAACCGAAAAAACCGATTAACCGAATTAAAAAACGGTTTTCGGTTAAAACCGGTAGGTTTTTCCCATCCCTAGTAGTGACAGTACGCTTCGGCAAAATCCCCCCACCACTGGTCTGTCAATGCTTCATATGGTAAAATCTAAAAGTTGATACCCAATCGGAGAAAAAAAAATTCTGATGAAATTTTGTACATGTTCTTTCTTTTCTGTTCCCTTTAATGCTTGTCGAGTGCCTGACCTATTTCCAGATGATTCAAAGAGCAGTCTATTCGCACGCTGGAAGAGTTATGTTAATCTCATATGCCCAGATTCGTTGAATCGATTCCCTATAAAAGTAGGTGGATTTTCAGATGCCAACCCTTGTCATATGATAATACTGCCTGTTAATATTGCCTTGAACATCTATTTAACATTTAGTTCAGTCGCAAAATTAAAAATTCGTGGAGCAGTTTCAGCATCTTGTAAATGCAATTTGCTCTGGCCGCCTATAGGGGTACCATTATGAATGGTTGTCATATCTGGGGAAGCAGCACGTCTTGCGAGTGGCTTTACGCTTAGAAGCAAGTCCCGGTATAAAAATTCAATCTTTCAAGCATACTTCAAAGCCAAATTTTACTTTGATTTCTCTCATTGCCCCATTGTTGAAAAAATTTGATAGAAACCTACAAATTATGTGTAAAAATCACATACCAAATTTCATCCCTGTATCTCTAATAGTTTTTGAGTTATCGTGTTCAGAGACACGCAGGCACACATAATTCCAAAATTGTGTTTTTCGGACTCAGGGAGGTCCAAAACGTGGAGATTAGTCAAAATCTCGAGTTCGAATATTTTGACGATTACAATACTTTCTCTTTGTATACTTCGTATACGAGAAAGTAACCAGCGGGAGTGGTCTCCCTTCAACTTTCTCGTATACTTCCCCAAAAAGGTGCTGTTTCCCCTCCCCCCCCCCCGAGTGGATAAAAAAATTCAAACATACTGTAACGTATAATCCAATGGCAATCAGAAGGTGTTTGATTGTAGATTATAGCGATTGCAAAATATTTAGGTAAAGAATCAAATTCAAAGAGATGCGTACCGAATAAAACGTATGTATCACACACTTCCACTCTTGCCGGCTCAAGGACAAAGTAACGTAATCCTTTCGCGTGTACAGAGATTGCTACCAGTACGCATGCGTATGGAGAATCGGATTAGAAAAATTAAGTATGCAATTTGAACGCCTTTTTTTAACCGATTGTAACGAAATTTGGGCACAGATCTATAATTAATATTAGCAAGCGTCATACAAACTTTTATTTATCTAAGCCAAAGGGTTTAGGAGATATAATTTTTACAAGCATGCGATTATACAGTCCGACAGACCATCACCCCTTCGAAGGATTTGGCCCAAAATTTGATACGGACCTACATTCATGATGATAAAACTGTGTACCAAATTTTATCCATCTAGCTATTCAAGGTTTTGAGTTATAGTGTTCACATAACCGCGGACAGACAAACAGACTTCCCGTGGACGGATTTTGTCCAAAATTTGATAGAGGAACCTACGCATTATGTGTAAATATCACATACCAAATTTCATCCCCGTAACTCTAATAGTTTTTGAATTATTGTGTTCAGACAGACATAATTCCAAAATTGTGTTTTTCGGACTCGGGGAGGTCTAAAACGTGGAGATTCGTCAAAATCTCGAGTTCGAATTTTTTGACGACTACAATACTTTCTCTTTGTATACTTCGTATACGAGAAAGTAAAAAAAAAAAAAAAAAAATACGGTTATGCCAGCTCCCCTCTTCGAATTTTTTGGACAACTTTTGGCGAATTAGCCTTTGGTTGGACTGGACACCACAACAAATTGCCGAAATTTTCCGAATTACAGTGTAACATAATGAAATAAATTCCCTTTGAAAGGTTTCATATTTTATGTGCAAGAAAATGAGGTGACATTCACATATCAAAGCTGATATCGCTATTGAAATTTATGTTTTATCAATCACCACCCCACCGGGAGTCACCACGAGTACACGGATCAGAAGTCGCCGGATGAATAAGCGGGTTCTAGCTTCCCTGGTGGGATAGTAACGGTGTGAGCTGAGTTACTCCACTCCGATGACGGAACATACATCCTTCGGGAGGGGTTGGGCTGTTGCCTGTGATGGCTATTAGGACTCCGATCTATTAAGGCGGCTGTTTTTCAATTGATCCCGAATGCCAAGTCAGGGCGGGGTAACCCTGTTTACGGTTGTCAATCACCATATAAATTCCACTGCATTAGACAGAACGCCGCCCCATGTCCCCGTGCCTGATGCCATTACAGCACGCGTACCGGTTGAGTGGACATGGGACGGAAGATACAAACCACACCCTGCACGGGGGCCCACAAGAGAGAGCGCCGCCCCCCGACAACTTTATTTATTTCTTTAAAAAATTACATGAAATACAAAATACAGAAGAACTTTAAGTTGGTTTACGAAAGCCCATTCAATTGTTGGGACAATTATAGTTGAAATATGTTCGAAACAGAGAAATATGTCAATGACTTTCTAATATGAACAATACAGGTACTGTAATTAACTAGGAAAATGTTGCTGGTGACAAAAACAAATCTGTTAAAAATGGTATGAACACTTTCAGGAACCGTAAATTATGTACAATACAGAGAAATAGTGAAGAGCTGCTATTTCTGACGATCTTGACTGTTATTTACAAGGGCACTGTTGCTGGAGAAAATACAAATTCCGTTGAGATTTGTACAATACTGCGAAATGTTTCGAGCAATGTAGTAGCGGTAGCAGGTATGCGATAAACATACTTTACGGATTCTATGTCAAATAGAATTTGCTGACATTCTAATATATACAATGTCTATTAAAATATGCTGACATTCTAATATGTACAATGCAAGTAATAAATGATGCGACTATACAAATGACTAACGAAAAGAATTATTTGCAGGTTCTTACAATTGGTACTGTAAAATACTAGAATAATGCTGCTGATGACAAATCTATAAAAATTATAATGGTATGAACAATTTCAGGAACCATTGAAATATGTACAATACAGAGAAATGCTTCTAGCAAAAGAGAAGCAGAAACGGATACTTGTTAATTGATAAACATTTGTTGCGGTGACTGGGACATTAAAAATACTGACATTCTAATATGTACAATACAAGTAAAAAGTGATGCTAATGAATAGTGAAGAGCATTTTATGCTATTTCTGACGATATGGACTCTTATATATAAGGTTACTGTTGCTGGATAAAATACAAATCTTCCACCAAAATATGTACAAGACGGAAAAATATTCCTAGCAATGAAGAAGCGGTAGCAGGTACTTGTTTTAGAATCACATATTTTTAATTACGAAGATGTTCTTTTCAGATATAAGCAAGCTTTTATTGTAAATGATCTTGTTTTGATTTTTAATGAGCTGGTTATTCAATTGGTGCTATCTCATACAAAATACCTTCAATTACCTTTAGAATTCTAATATCTTCTAAATGAAGAATACGACATCAACAGAATACCGAAATTGTATTACAAGCGTTCTAAAAACTTATTCCAATGGCAATGAAATTGTTGGTTTTAAGAAAAATGGAAATGCAGCTTTTCCGTTTAAGCACGAAACTAGTTTATATTTTCCTGATGTGGACACAATAAATGAAAATATATTTGCGCATCTGTGTTTCGAAATCGTTCGCAGAAAGACCAGACGACTCAATCCCACAATTTCTTTTTATTTTTACATTTTGTAAGCGAAATGTTCCTACGCTGAATGGTATTCTATTTCTGGGGCGAGAGTTTTGCTCTTACTTCCCTCTGCTGTTTCAGCAGAATGATAATAATACAGTGATGCGCATTTCTGCGGTAAGCAAAAAACTTTAAATTACTCTCCCAACTCACGACACATAAATTAGAAAAATCAACATTTTGAGTCCCATCGCTTTCAGAAAAGTTCCTTGAAACTCGTACTGCTACTCCTTCAGGGCAGTGGCGCAGCGACCTGGGGGAAAGGGGGGAGTACAGATGCCTAGGGAGCCATAGTGTCATTGCTTTATGCCATTTTTACTTTCTCGTATACGAAGTATACAAAGAGAAAGTATTGTAATCATCAAAAAATTGGTCTAACAGTCATCGATTTTGTAATGTTACATAAACATGTATACCATTTTTAAAAAATTTCATGTAGAGACAATTAGTGAGAAATTCCAATTATGCATGCATTAGAAGTTACTTACATTATGGGTTAGGTTAGAT
>BGPR01000360.1:288970-347931 GCA_013235015.1 Araneus ventricosus
CACCTGTTCAGATCATTATCTATATGACGTTCTTAATGGAGTCAAGTAATTGTCCCCATTGTCCAACATCTAGTTGTACGTTTTTGGCTCCAACTTTGTTTTCATATTCCTCAAGCAAAATTTGCGGTCTCCTAGGGAAAATGCTGGGCAAAACCGCCCTTGATTATTTTTACATCATCGCGGGAGGTCTGCGTGCAATACCCAACAGCTGTCAATTTACCTCAAATATTAATAGCTTCTCTGGAATTTTGCGGTAATTCCTTATTCGACACAAATCATATCTGTACACCAGACCTAAAGTATGTAAAAGATAGTTCAGATAGTGGTCCAGATGACAAAATATTCACTTTCCCAGGTTTGAGAAAGAACCCAATCATTTCAAAGTAAACATCTTCTCAGGAAGCTGTCGTTTCAATTATTAGAGTGGTTGATGTACTTTTCTTCTCATTGAGTACCATTAGTCATTAGTAGAAATTGTTCAGCAGATAACCCTGTTCCCCTGCACTCATTTAACCATTTTAGGGGGTTGAATATCCTACTTTTATCTGTTTGCCATTCACACTTTTGTTAAATACCTCTTAAGTGTCAATTGAGAATATTTATCATCGTTTAAAATCGCTTTTTATTATCATAATCAGAACTATCGCCAAGGATTTAAATATCATATGCTTCTATATCGCGTTTACGTGGGAAAGTTTACAGCATTATTAAAGCTTAGACGCATTTGAAAAGCGAAGCTATTCAAAGCAGTTCCGTAAGGCTGAAAGACGGCGAGGCAAACCCAAGTAGAATTTTAGTCAGATTACATGAGGAAGGTTGTGGTGTGCATTGCATAATGGTTTTAAAAAGAATTCTTCTTCCATTGGGGAATAGAACTAATAAGGTATGTTTTATTTAATTTATCATGATAGAGTTTTATAATATGTGGCCGTAAATATTTAATGTAATTACATAAGATAATTCAGCTTCATAAAAGAAATAATATCAAACAAATTTCCTAAAAATTCTAAATATTTTTTTATATATACAGTATACGTTCGTTTTTACGAACCTCTTTTTAACGAACACTTGCGATTTTACGAACTAGCGAGTGGTCCTGAATACACTCTCATAGACGTAATGTAATTTTTCGCTTGAATTTACGAACTACAAATTATGAAAATCTCCTTTTTGCGAACTCAGATTTTGTACTTCTGCAATTTTTTTTAAATATAGGAACGCATTGCCAACGTCAATTAAACTCTCAGCAGGTGCATTCTAAGAATGTGTTGTTTACTCCCCCCCCCCCCTTTCGGAGGGAGGGGGCATAGCAACAGGTTCAAGTTGCATCCCGTGGTCCGTGTGGTTGGTTATCAGGACTAAGGCATTTTTTTGAAGGGAACAATAACTATGAAATGATTTCAAGCATAGATAAAATGGAAACATGTATTTTCCAAAATGTGATTTTAAAACAAAAACAGATAAGTGATTATTTCCCTTCCTAATTTTTTATCTATGTTTTCATCTATGCATTTTCATCTAAGTAATACAGTCTATGTCTTCATATGTAATGTTTTCAAAGCATGATAAAGTATTTTTCTGGGTAATAAATAATTTTTTGTGCATAAATTTGCATTTATTTCTTGTATACTTAAAAAATACGTGAACTTTATTTCATAATAGTAGTAAATAATCTTGAAATACTGCTTCATCTATGAAGAGGAGGCAGTTTGATAAAGAAATAGACATAAATAATGTACGTATTCATAACATTTTTGGTGCTTTTCTATTTTACGAACTTTCGATTTTACGAACTATTTGAGTGTTTCCGACAAGTTCGTAAAAACGAGCGTCGACTGTACAAGTTTAAACACCACATTCATAGTTTATTAAACAAATTTCGACGTAATAGCCTCGCCACCTAAATTTAAATTCAGAGTAAAATTTTCAATATTTTTTATCAAAATATTTCTTTATATTCAGTAAATTTCTTTATTATTTAGAATAAAGAGTAAAAACTTGAATCTGGGTTGTATTCTCGTTTTTTTTATCTATGAAAATATTTCCTCTAATAAACAATGCATTTCAAAATTACCTATGAAAACATATCTCAATTAAAATCTTCAGCACATTTTTAAATAAAAAAGAATTCAAAATCAGTTATAAAAATATTTTTCTAATGTTTATTTTTTAAAATATGGTTTTGAAATGGATTTCTGCATTTTTCAATTACATAGAGTTATTTTCCCTGATCTGTTGAAAAGTTATCCAACTTTTGATTTATAATGGTATTTCGTTATTTAAATTTAAATTTCTGGTATTAAATTAAAACATTTCTATTTAAATTTCCGCAAAATGTGCTATAATACTAGAATATTATTTAAGAACGAACCTTTGATTTTAATTTATAAATCATGTATAAAGCATTGTTTAGTTATAATGTTTTGCAACACTTAATGTAAATGATTAAAAAAAATATCTAGGCAAATTTTAAAACAAAAGGTGCAAGCTCTTTTAATGTAAATGAAACTTAAAATTGATTTTGTATAATTTTTGCATTTATATAATTTAATTTTATCATACAAGCAACAGTGATACTTTAGCAGTGGATATTTCACCTAATAATATACTTGATTTAATTATATGACATTAATTATAACTCTACAATAATTATTGGTGTTGTGTTTTGATCCCATGTAGATATAATTAATCCATGTAATCAATTCAGAAAATATTAAATAATTTTCTTAAAAACATTGTCTTAACCACTTAACTGAATAGTTTTCTTTGCTATCTAATAAGATGACCTCTCCTGTTTTGGAAAGGGGCTGTCGTTTCCATTCATCTAAGAAGGCATAGGATACTTAAGATGTTTATGGATCCTACATATTTTTTGTGTCAAATTATAAAACTAATTAATGATTCAATTTTAGTTTATAAGACTAAAATTTCGATATTTCGATGCACGAGTATTCTCGGGCTGTAAAGTTAAGCGGTTAAAAATAATTCATTTACACTATAAGGCTGAAACTCTATTATGAATACATTACTAAATTTTTTTAAGAAATAATTCCAACTGCTGAAGTAATAATATTTGTGAATATTGGATTTTTGTTTTTTTTGCTTATTTTTTCCTTAGAGATTTTACTTTAGGAAAAAGCGAATTACTTTTACTTTTATATAGTGGATCTTAAGTTATTTCGATAATACTGCATGTGAATATTTATGAACACGAATTTCAGATATAAATTTAAAATCACTAAATAGAGGGCCTAGGGCCCCCAACAAGCTTAATACGCCCCTGCATGTATGGTGAATCCTTCTGAACCTACAACCGTTGGAATTCTAAAGTGACGCCATTGGGATGTAGCCACGAGTAGGGATGAGAAAAACCTACCGGTGTCAACCGAAAACCGACGTTTTTTTTGTTTCGGTGAACAGGTTTTTAAGGCAATTTTTTTTACCCGGTTTAAACCGGTTATTTTTTTAAAAATTCCCAAAACCGAGGAAAAAAACCGGGTCGGAAGTTAGGCTCGATTTTAGGTTCGACTAGACTAAAATTGACCAAGTTATAAAGCTTTGAATTTCCTCATCTTAGGCCAATCACCGACAATCGCTTCCTCGAGGCGTCTGTTGGTTGGCGGATTACGGAAAGAGTCTTTATGAAGAGATACATATTGGCCAATGGATTGATTTCCTGCAAAAAGAATATTAATAAAAAGTTTTGTCTGCAAACGACGCCTGTTTTTTGTAGCCAAACAGTATTTATCTTTAGTCGGAAGTTCTGTGGCGTCCTAAAGATTAGTATCTACGTTGAATGATGTTGTTTCTGATGAGAGGTGTCGACTCACGGATCAACACTATTTTAGTTGAGTGCCCTGTTTTTAGCAATCATCGTTCGCGTTTTTTGAGCTCTGTATCACTGAACATTAGAGACTTGGTGGGAGAACGTCCTCATCAACATATTTTTGAATTTTTAAAGGCCATTGGAATTTTTAACTTCTTATAGAAATGACCGTGTTTTATGGAGTATTTTGTTTACTAGTTCTAAATTGTCAGTTTGCTAATTAAAATTTTATTGTTTAAAAAAAAATTGTTCGAAGTTCACTATTCGCTCATTTTAATATGTTTTCATTTTGCACCATACGCTTGGCGCAGCATAGCCAATACTGGCTCTTGTGCCATAAAACTCCATGACAACCAACCAACCACGGATCAACACGTTTCTGAAAGAGTCTTTATGAGCAGATTAGATGATAAATATTGGTCAATGAATTAATTTCTTGTGAAAACAATGTTAATAAAAAATTTTGTCTATAATACTTACTTATTGCAATAATTACTCATTTATTATTATATTATTATTATTATTATTTATGATTATTATTCATTATTATTGTTATTTATTGTATTAAATACTTTTTTACTTTCTCGTATACGAAGTATACAAAGAGAAAGTATTGTAATCGTCAAAAAATTCGAACTCGAGATTTTGACGAATCTCCACGTTTTAGACCTCCCTGATTCCGAAAAACACAATTTTGGAATTATGTCTGTCTGTGTGTGTGTCTGTATGTGTGTCTGTGTGTGTGTCTGTGTGTGTGTCTGTGAACACGATAACTCGAAAACTATTAGAGCTACGGGGATGAAATTTGGTATGTGGTCTTTAAACATAATTTGTAGGTTTCTATCAAATTTTGGACAAAATCCGTCAACGGGAAGTCTGTCTGTCTGTATGTTCGGGGTCATGCGAACGCTATAACTCAAAAACTTGAAAAGCCAGATGGATAAAATTTTATACACAGTTTTATCGTCATGAATGTAGGTCCGTATAAAAGTTTGGGCCAAATCCGTCAAAGGGTTGACTGTCTGTCGGTCTGTTTAATCGCATACTTTTTCAGTTTTGAAACTAACTCCCTGCACATGCCTACTAATGGCAATGCCTGTGCAAGGAAGGGACGCTCCGAAACTTGGCAGTTTGCCAAAAACCAATTCTGGAGTGATTTTGTAAGGAAGCAAACATTTAGGGAGTCTCGCCAGGTCCTGTTGCGCAAAAGAATGAGCAGAGGATCTGAATTTGTTTTGATCCTTCAAACCACGCGTGGTTCCAACTTTGGTTTACTTGGGACGGAAGTTTATTTGACGTCTTTTATTATTCTAGTTTTCTCTACATGTGTTAGGAGTATACGAGAAAGTTTAGGGGAGACCACTCCCGCTGGTTACTTTCTCGTATACGAAGTATACAAAGAGAAAGTATTGTAATCGTCAAAAAATTCGAACTCGAGATTTTGACGAATCTCCACGTTTTAGACCTTCCTGAGTCCGAAAAACACAATTTTGGAATTATGTCTGTCTGTGTGTCTGTCTGTCTGTCTGTCTGTCTGTGAACACGATAACTCGAAAACTATTAGAGCTACGGGGATGAAATTTGGTACGTGATCTTTAAACATAATTTGTAGGTTTCTATCAAATTTTGGACAAAATCCGTCAACGGGAAGTCTGTCTGTCTGCATGTTCAAGGTCATGCGAACGCTATAACTCAAAAACTTGAAAAGCCAGATGGATAAAATTTAATACACAGTTTTATCGTCATGAATGTAGGTCCGTATAAAATTTTGGGCCAAATCCGTCAAAGGGTTGACTGTCTGTCGGTCTGTATAGTCGCATACTTGTAACAATTATATCTCCTAAACCCTTTGGCTTAGATAAATAAAAATTGTTATGACGTTTGCTGATATTAATTATAGATCTGTGCTCAAATTTCGTTTCAATCCGTTGGAAAAAAAGGTGTTCAAATTGCATATTTCGTTCAAATTGCATATTGCGACTCTGTTGGCGAGCGTTTGTTTATTTTACTCGAGTTAGTATAGTTGGCTTTTGACCTTAGCGGTCTACGAAATTGTAGCTTCGAAAGCGCTTCATTTCTTCCCATTTGGTTCTTTTTTCTCCCTTTTAGCGAATTCTGATCCTGCTCGGATTATTTTATTTCCGTTTTGTCGTTTCAACGTGTGCTGTGCAAAACTTGTTGCGTTCTCGGAATAAGCAGATTCGAAATTTTTATCCGAGCGAGTTTGCGGGGAACTGACTTAATTTCGCTTATTTTTCATCCCCACTGCGTTAAGGGTTTTAGCTTATTTTTTGTCCCTACATGTGTTAGGAGTATACGAGAAAGTTTAGGGGAGACCACTCCCGCTGGTTATAATCACTACTTAACCTATTACATTAATTAATTATTGTATTAATACTCATTTATTGTATATTATTATTAATAAAAAATTCTGTCCACAAATGTTGCTTAAAAAAAACAACCGAAAACCGGTTTTTTCAAAAACCGGTTATTTTGAGAGGTTTTAACCGCCAGGTTAAACCGGAGGTGAAAAAAATCGGTTTGCCGCCCCCCCCCCCTTTTTTTTTTCAATAACCGCCATCTCTAGTCACGAGAATAGCAGATGTTCATGTAAGTTTAGGTATACATCGAAACATTATTCCATTCTGCATAAGCCGATAGGACTGATCTTATTGCGCAATGCTGATAATTATAGTATACAGTATTACCTCGACTTGATGAGATGTTTGACTTTTATAATCAGTGGTGAATCCAGGGGGGCTATGGGGCTGCAGCCCCCCTAGAGCTAAACCAAAATTCTTGATTTTTTTTCTAATTACTTCACCTGTTTGTTCTTAATTTCTTTTTTTTTTTTAAAAATAAAATGTGGCAACATTGCTTTCTGTCTTGGCAGGAACGAAAATTTTCCCGCTTTCGTAGTCATTCCACTCGTACTTGTAGCGTTAACGCTGTCGAAAACTGTTTTTTATTAAATTATCGAAAGTATTGTAGTATCCTTTATGATTCTTATTGTCAGGTGAGTAAATTTAAAGAATTTCACTTACAGAAGCCCAGAGGTCACGACTATAAAAAATTTTCCTGCCCCCCCTCCCCCCCCCCCCAGACGGAAGTCCTGGATTCGCCACTGTTTATAACAAAGAGCTGAGAGTCGACGAACTTATAGAGAAGACTGCGCGTTATAGAAGCTGACACCTCAGACTTAGATCCACTAAAAAAGTGAATGACAACTGTTAGCTTGAGAAAAGGTCTCGGCTCACTTGGAAAACAAGAAACTCTAATGAGGGACGTATTCTAGTTACAAGACAAGGAATAAAAAATATATCAGCTTGCTGTGAAGAAATAGACAATAGACTCTAAAACCGTCCACGCAAATGGCGTAGTGGTACTCCACATCATTCCATTTTTTAGCCCATCTATTTATGCTACTTACGCACACACCGATTTATGTCGCTCGACATTTTATCGGCGATGCGTTTCGGAAGGAGCCACGAGACCGTCGCTCGACCGACATCGGTGAGTGTACAAGGATCAACATGTGTCACTGGAAATGTCAAGAGTTTATGATGCCGGCGAAAGACAGTGACAATCGCCGACAGCCGCTCGACATTTTGTGGTGTCGGTAAGTGTGCAAGCTCCAATTTTTCTTCATTCCACTAAAGGGATTCTGTTGGCAACACAAATCGGTGTGTGTGCGAGTGGTCTTAGGCAAGTCATTCACGTACGCTCCATATCACGCAAATTCATCCAGTACCAGTCGCTCCGATCCTCGACTTCTTGGTGATCCATCCCCCCACACACGTGCCTACTCCCACCGCGTTTATGGCCCGATAGTCCAAATGGGGTGATGGATATCGGGACGGGTTGGATATCCAAAATTGGCGATCGAATTTGGTGTGTAGTGATCGAATGTGCGTGCCGTGGAGCGGTAGTGGGCATTCACGAGAAGGCTAACTGTGTCATTTGTCCTAAGACTGGTTTTTCCCCACCCATTTTAGTCGAAAAATTAGGCAAAGCATTCTCGGATGTTCCAAAGTTTGTTTTGAGACTAGGTTCAAAGTCGCAGAATTCCTGCCACCCAGACTCCTCTTCCCTCAAGCGGAGGATTTCGAGTTTCATTTCTAGCCTCGACGAGAGGTGCCAATGTAGGCAGATCCTTTGTTTTGTCGCTACCCTCGCATCGAGGTCTCGAATTGGAATCGGCAGATTGAGTTTTGGATTTTAAGTTCTTTTGAATTCCACCATTTCGAATCAATCATTTGCTCCTAATTTGACAGGTTTTCAACCTTGACGATAGGTTTTTCCAAAAATTCCATTTTGGAAGAGCGGTGAATGGCCTGCTTCATGAGGAACGCAATCTAGAAACAAGGAATAAAAAATATCAGCTTGCTATGAAGAAATTTTACGTGAGAGAAAAACGTCGGTGAATCGTCGGACGAGTGTGTTAGATGATACCACTGACTACATTTCTCCTTTTCAGCGCTGTTATATGTCTCCAGCGTTACGAGAACCCGGAAAGAATGATGAACAACCGTGAATAACATCTTATGACGCTGATTTGAAAGATCTAGGACTATCTACATGCAAATACAGTGGAATCTCCCTATAACGAAATCGCTTGGTTCCAGTTGAAAAATTCGGTATAGAGAAAATTCCGTTATACGGAGATTAGAGAGTTTTTCAGTTATTTAAGTAAATGTTACGAACCTTTTAGTAAGTGCGATAAGTTCAAAAATATTTAATTATGACTTTCAATTAAAAATGAAGTAATATTTATTATAAATTTGTTAAAATTATACTAATTTTTATTGCATAAATAAAATGCACAAAAGTGAAGACAATTCACCAATTTAGAGAATAATATGTACTAGTACGGATAAACATAAAATGCGTATTGTCACATCCATTTGCTGTTTCCACCCCCGCTCCATACCGATTCTTGGAATCTTGACTCGTAGAAATGTTGCTCCCTCTGTAGAAACCCAGGTCCCCACAACTGCATTGCCCTTCACATAGCATTCTATTGTTATCGCTGGAATGAACAATGCGAGTGGTTCCAGAAACAGGCACGTGTGAGCGATTTGTTTGCACAGAAATTAGCAACTTTTTTCAAAAATGACAAAAATCGAAAAGATAAAGATCTGAAAAAATTCGTTATAGGGAGACAACCACTTCGTTGTATGGAGAATATTTTGGATGTTATTTAACATTCCGATTAAAAATTTCGTTATAGGGAGAAATTCGCTGTGGGAAGACTTCGTTGTAGGGAGACTCTACTGTATAGGACTACTACTAATCTTCCATTCAACTGGTACCATGCAATTAATACGGATATTTCGCATATTTTTCAGTTATGAAATTGTGGAATTATGTATAAATGAATTTCTGTCTCAGATGTTGGAAGAATAATGTTAGCAAAGAGATAAAGTACGTGGAACTACATCAATTAAATTGCAGTGATAAAACAATAAATGAATTTCCCAGACAAAATTCTAGGAATTATTTATTTAAATTTTTATCATTTTCTTTCAGTGTTTGCGGATATAAACGAATATTTTTTTTCCTTGGGTCGAAATCGAAAACAATACGTGGAGGATAATTTGCTTCTAGGAAATAGCATTGAATTAAAAAAAAATCTCATATGCAATTCTTTAATTGTTTATCAATACCGTTTTCTATGCATCTATTCATTGCAGAGAATTCCTCGTACACTGCTATACTGAACACATCAAATGATGATTCATTTTTTGTGGTTGAAATTACTCTCTTTTGAATCATATTCCTTTGGGGGATAAATAAAGTGAGTTTAATACGTTTATAAACAATTATTAATATTTTCTTTCTACATATTTAGAACATAAACTTTGAATAAATTCTAATTTTATAAGTTAATGTCATTAGCAGCAGGCTGTTCATTTTTATTTGTTACCTTTACCCAGGTGTATAAAATAAAAGCTCGCCTCTGAATAATGAACATAGCTTTGAATTTTTCTATTGATATTGTAAAATTTGATTTTCGTCACAATAAATTCGTGACCTTTTCAAATCGTTCTCTCAAACGCGTTTAAGATTTCAGATCAAGTTATACATTTCTTTCATATTTTAAAAATAAAATAAATGTTTCTCGTTTTAAGTTGAATCAAATAGAAATTTTGATTCAAATTTAATATCAGTCAGTTTAACCCCTTCATAGTTTTATTCTCCACACTATCTAATTTATTAACACATTCTGTTTTGATTTTGTGTTTTCGTATTGTTTCATCTAAGAGTTCACAAACGATGCTAACGGATTCCGTGTAAATTTTTATTAAATTGTAATTTTTATGAATGACAATTTTAGCTTGTAAGTTTAAAAATACGATAATTCGATGCACGTATGTAGCACGGCAATAATTCGATGCTTACGACATTCGATTATCATGACAATTAATCGATTCATTGTATTTTCGTGTTCGGTATTCAGGTGGTTATGATGCGCAGACCCAGAGGTGATGGATTAGTGTTACTTTTTACGTGGATGCTATTTATTAAGCAAACATATGGCTTGCTTTACATGTTAAACAGCATATAGGATACAGGGAGTATTATTTGATCGAGAAATGCATGTACTATCTCTCCGTCACGAGAACTGTCGCCGCCAAATTGTCTACTGTACGGCGGTCGCTATAGAAACAGCTTATCTTAGGAAGAATCCACTTCTAGTAGGTAGAAGTTCATTCAAAAGTGTTCCGCCGCAAACTGGCGCCAAGAATAAAAAACTCCCTCCGACTTCCATTGGATTCCTCCTATTAGAAATGGATCTTCCCTAGCATAACCAGTTGCTATAGCGACCGCTGTAAACTAGACAATTTGGCGGCGACAGTTCTCGTGGCGGACAGATAGTACCTTACACACGGAATTACTGAAATCTGGTAAAAAAACAGAGAAGCGACACCGCACTGCAAGACGAATGATATTTGCTATATTAACCTAATGTCGTAATCAGTGGCGTAGGAAGGATAAATGGCGCACAGTATCCTTTACAGTCCGCTCTCATTTTTTGGCATTAAAAAGTGAAATAAACTCAATAATATTTTTCCTTCATTTGGCCTTCCCAAGACTACTTTCGTGTATCTGAACGGATACATGGCACACGACGCTTGATCTTATTTCTGCCCCCCTCATATTTGACTTCAGAAAGAGAAATATCGTCGCTGAACAAGCAACACCACCGATCTCAATTTTTTAGGAATTTCGAAGAAGAAAAAACTGAATTGCTCGCATCCACTAACGTTTGATGTTCGTGGAATTTCTCGCTCCACATGCAAAGAAAACCTTCCAACGAACGCCGAAATGAGGCAAGCACTTGATATTTTGAAAAGCAGCGTGCAGCATCGTTCAACAATTTTTTTCAAAAAACGAACAATGCATAAGTGAACTGTTAAGGAATAATTGTCGATAAGCAACAATTAATGAATTTTCTTTAATTGCCATTTTTGTAATAAATTATAGATAGCCCTGAGGTAAGTGTTTTTTTTTTCTTCTTTTCCCTTGATGTGATAAAAATATAGTTGATTTTACCCGATTCTGTTATTGTTATCGATCTATTAATGTTATCAAAATTCTTAAATCCCGTAGTGATCACATTAAGCAGAAGCTACTGTATTTCTGATTTTTCCCCCCATCTAGTAAGCGGACTCATGTTCATATCAGATGTTAAAAAAAATCTGAAATATTCGTTACTTTATGCAAAAAACTGAGTTTTATTTTTCTTTCTCTTTTATTTTAAAACTAGAAAATAATCCGTCATGGTTTGACGGGTGCAAATTGCCTCTTCATTCGAGAGATTGCCCTTCAAATTTGACGTGTTTAAATAGATATATATGCGAGAGAAATGTTTAACATTGATTCAAAACAAATAAAATAGACATATGTTTTATGACAGAAAATATTTTTTTATTTACATATTATTTAAATATTTCTTTATTCAAAAAATCTCTTGGTAAACAACATTCCGTGTGCAGTATTTTTCGTTGTTTAACAATTTTCCTTGTACTTCCGATGTCTTTGAGTGAATTTTAACGTGATTGGGAATCCTAGACCTTGCAAGTGCAACATAGAGCTGTCCATGTGAAAAGACATGCTCATCGAGGTAAATTCAAACATGATCGAAAGTTTGCCCCTGCGATTTGTTGATAGTCATCGTATAAGCTGGAATTAACGGGAACTGGCGGCGATTGAGAATAAATGGTAGATTCACGTCACTGGTGGATAATTTAATTCTTGGCAAGAAAGCAACATCGACACGATTGCATTCAGATACAATTTGGCGTCCAAACTATATCACGCGCATGATAAACCACTGACGTAATTTACCACTTTCTATTGAAAAACGGAAATTAATTTCAAATATATAATTAATATAATTTAAACTTTCTCGGGAACTATTGATCATAGCGAGATAAATTTTATATCAATCGATAGAAAATTTTATTTCACTATTTTAGAGCTATTAAATTTGAAATTAGAGCGACAATTACTCTTTTAAATTTAAAATTACTGAAATTTAGGTTCTCTAACAATGAAATAATGCTGTTTAACGTCTCGCGGTGCTATGGCGCGAGTTTTATTGCTGGTGACGTCAGAGCGTTACCGGAGGATCTGGGCTATTATATTAGTAATATTGAGATAGGTATTGTTTCTTGTTAAGCGACGATATTTTGCCTTTACGGCGACTCTCTAAGCCTACAGTTCAGTGTATCTATACTTCGCCATATGAGCGTCGCAGTGCCACTGATCCCAATCTACTCATAATGACAGAAGAAAAAGGAAAGGTTACGTCATTGATTATCCTTCTACCAACGGGCGTGTTCTCCCCTCGACTTTCTCGCATACTCCCATGTTGAGAATCCTACAGCCCATTCCCTCTCTTGGAAAGGTACCAAAGGGGCCACGTGATCGGAGAGAAACATGGTTTTCGTCTGGTATTAGCTTGTTGCGTTTTTGCCTTGCGTTGCATATGCGCGGGCGGACTGACAGACAGTCTCCTATTGACGGATTTGGCCCAAAATTTGAAACAGTTCTACAACTCTGAAGAGATGACTACATAGCAATTTTCATTCATTTAGCTCGTTGCATGTCCAAGCTCACAGACACACAAATGTAATTCAAAAACTGTTTCTTTCGGAATCAGGGAGGTCTACAACATCGAAATTCATAAAATATCGAGGTTGAATTTTTGAATGACTGCAATTCTTTGTATAATTCATAAAGAGAACATTGAAATAAAAAGATGTATGGCCAATGGCGGCTCGTCAGCTCAGAAACAAGCAGTGCTGCAAAAGTTGTATAGACCTAAGTTGTAGTTAATTTTGTGCTGGTTATTTTGATATATAATGACGTTATACTAAAAAATGATAGTTTTTGAGTTATAAGCAAAAAACTGGAGGGAAAAAAATTTCTTGTTTTTTGGCTATAACTGAAATTCCAACAAAAATTATTGGTGGCAAACCTCAGATTCGTAATCAGCACCCCAAAAATCATAAGAAAGCAAAAAATTACAACTCTTCCAGAATTGGATTTAAAAAAACGACTTAACGACTGAACTACTGAGATAAAACGAAAAAAAGCCAAATGAGGAAGTCGTTTCAAGCGAGAGCAGGGGAAATTGTAGCTCAAATGAATGCAATTTCAAGTGGAGAAAGGGCTGCTTTTCTCCGGCTTCGCTTTGCTTATAACATAAATCTCGGATCCTCAGGAGGGGCAAAACATGCTGAAGCTCTGCTCTGTCTCTCTCTCTCAATTCTTGATTGATTTTCCGTCTTCCTTTTACGGTTTTTTTTTTTTACTTTTTTCCCATTTTTGTTGATCACTGAATTCTTAAAGTGGAAAAGTAAGCCAATTAGAATAAAAACGAAAATACAATCTTTTAAGATGATTTCAAGGGGACTGCAGCTCTACAGCTCTTATGCGAGAGCCTCCTCTGTGTATAGCGTTCTTGGTGATTGCTAATGATCAGTTTACTTTAGTTATATTGATGTCCCGTTTTGAAGCAACACGAGGGCTATTTTGGAACGGACCTCGTAATTTTGAACCGCGGTCAGAAGACGACACCTCAGCTGGCTACCCCCTCTCCAAACTTCCGCACCACGCCAGCGGGAGGACGTTGATCCCTAACGTGCAACAGGTCCCCCACACACGGCGGATTTTCAGTGGATTCGGGTTTCAAGCCTAGAACCCTCGGTCCCCGACGTCGGGACCTTTCCACCGCGGTCTCTGCTAATGATAATCTTTTCTTAGAAAGTCGCATACTGTCTGTCCACCACGAGAACTGCGGCCGCCAAAATGTCCAGTTTACGGCGGTCGCTATAGCAACTGATTATGCTAGGGAAGATCCATTTCGCACAGGAGGAATCCGATTGAAGTCGGAGTTTCATTTTATTTTTGGCGCCAGTTTGCGGTGGTGAAAAGATTAGTTGATCATTTGTTTTCTCTATTACCATACATACCCCATTTGGCGCTAAATGCGCCAATGTAGCACATTTGAATGGACTTCTACCTACTAGAAATGGATTCTTCCTACGATAACCTGTTTCTGTAGCGACCGCCGTAAACTAGACATTTTGGCGGCCACAGTTCTCGTGGCGGATAGACAGTGTGTTTCTAGTGCAAGAACTACCCGGTTTTTTACAAGGTGTTCCACTCTTCTCCAGTGGCGCACGTCAGTTCAGGAGCGAACAGTGCTGAAAAAATATTTACCAAGAGAATACAATTAAAATACTGTTTTCTAATGCGGCTTTATCTCTAAATAGACCGGATTTTTTAATTTTAGTGATCTGAACTGCATTTTAGAAAATTTTCAACGTATGGTTTTTCGATGAGTGGCTTCTAACGAAAGAAAATGAATGTGTTCTAAAACAAATGAGTTTCTTTCGGGGCAACATGAAAACGAAACCAAAATCAAATGATAGTGAACGAGAAATGGCGAAGAAAAACAAATCAAGATAGCGAAGGTGAGTCGTGAGTAGGAGGGAGAGAAAAAAGAAGAGCATCTCACAGGTGGCTATGCGCCAAACCTGGGCTGGGGCCCGAGCAGCCGAGCCACTACCATACTCAGTGGAAGGAAATTTTAATTTTCGTCTTGCGCTGTATTCATTCGCTATTGCACAATAAGAGAATTGATGCTTCCGAAGGCTGTTCGGTAAGAATTTGTGTATCTCTTATTTATTGATTCATTTTTTTTGTCTTCTCTCTTCGTTTTTAACAAATTGTTCTCCTTTTTCTTATTTCATCGAATTCCCACTGTAGAAAAATTGACAAATAAGATTTAACACGAAAATACATGCTTTTAAAACGAATTATAGTTCATGCATACTATTAAATAATAGATATACTAAACAAAAATTAAAATTAAAAAAGAAAGAAAAGTATAGATAAGAAACAGCAGATTTAAACAAAAACGATGACAATACATCTTTAAGCGTACTAACGCAACAGCCTCAAGTGATTGCATCAACTGAAGTTTAAAACGATAATATTTAAAACACATAAAAATTAATTTAGAAAGTAAAAAATGTTCAAAACGGAAAAAAATGAATGAGGAATCGAATGGCGAACTTTATCGAAGACCACTCACCATAAAGATTCCAAATTAGACAAGATTTTCTGTCAAGGGTAAGATTATAAATCAAAAGTATACCCTTTGTGGCCTGAATCCTGTCCAATATCAATATGAAAAACAATCTGAAATATCAAAATGCAAAATCCTTAATGAATAATCAAAAGAAACTAGAGAGTGTGTTAAACCTAACACTCTCTGCCGAAATTTTAGATGTAAACCAGGCGACGCCAAATACACAGGAAGCAACAAAGAATTAGAAGCTAGCACCTAGCTCTATCTATGAAGAAAAATTCTAACTAATTAATCAGAATAAAAAAAACTCATATTTAAACAGTTATAACAAAAAATCAGAAAAAACCATTAATATATTAATTAGAAATATTTTTATACTCCTTTTAAAAAACTATTAATATTAATGAAAGAATTTGGGAATCCGTTGTCTTTAAGAATATTCTTTAAATTATCTAAAGCTTTAACTAAATTTGAATGGTTATTGCATATGCTATTTATTCTATTAATTTGAGAAAAAATGGAATTCCTTAAAATTTTATAATGAAGATTTGTATGAAAATTACAAAGTATTATAGCCTTAAAATTAAATTCTTTTATCAAATATGCCGACAGAGACTCCTGAATTTAATATTTCAATTTCCATATCTAAAAAATTGCATTTGTTAATTTCTGTATTGGTTTTGTTTAATTTAAGCTCTTCTGGATAGCAGTTATAGATGGATTTAAAATTATCATAATTAAACACTAAAAGGTCATAAATAAAACGAAAACCGTAAATAATTTCATTTTTAATTAATTCCCTCTCATATGAGTGAAGAAAAATGTTTGCCAATGCATTAGAATAATTATACCCCATTGGGATACCAAAAACCTGTTTATAGTATTCAACTCCATTAAAGAGATAGTTTTCACAAATATTAACTCTGCAGATTTCTATCCATTTATTTTTTTCAATTAAATCAGTGTTGAGGTATAAATCATATACATTTGAGCATACTTCAATTAGTTTATTGTGTGGGAGGCTAGTAAATAGATTTTCAAAATCAAATGTATTAATGTTATAAATTTTATTATCTTTGATAAAATTTAAAATTTTAGTGTTGTTATCTGTAATGAAGTTCTCTTCTTCTTTGATTCTTTTAAGAATAATTTTTAGAAATTTAAAGAAAAATTTACTTAAATGATAGTTGTAACTTCCAGTGCTACAAGTAACAAATCTGAATTTTAAAGGACGATTTAATGTTTGATTAATTAATTTAATCAATTTTTAATTAATATTTTCATTAAAATTTAGTCAATTTATAACTGTCATGCATACTATGTTATACTTTTTCACTACCGCCAGACACTTTTTGAGTGTGATATTTTCCCAGAAGTAGATTGGACGCGTAGTTTTGATTCCACGTTTCACGGACCTGAACTCATTGGATTTCTTTTGGCTGAAAAAAAAATGAAACTGTTTTTTACTAGATTTCTATGAACTCCATCTAAGATTTCTTTGCATGAATTCTTGTCAATGCAGACAAGATAAACTAATTCCAGGATTGTTCCGAAATCTCCGACGAACCTGAGATTCATTTGTCAAAACTTTATCTAGAGAAAATATCGCTCCACCGGGGGGCACATCAAGTACGTGGATGAGAAGCTGCTGGATTAGTAAGAGGGTTCTCTCTGGCATAGAAACACACTTCGAGGGCGGAACTTACCTCCCACCGGAGGGGTTAGGCCGTGTCCGGTAATGGTTATTAGAACTGTACCCTCAGTTTCTAACTGCTATCGTGCCGACAATCATTCAGATCAGATGACATCGGATCCTAAGCAAGGCGGAGGTAACTCGATTATAGTTTATGCGCAAAGGAGATCACGACCGCAGACTGTCATTTTGTGCATCTATTTTAAGTGCTGCTGTTGACACCATGTCTTACATATATATTTATTCAGTCTCGCTTTTCTTTTTCTCTCCAATGCAAAATAAATGTGGGCGAATATCGTTTTGCTTTATTGCCAGAGTGAATGGATTGCAATCCCAGTTTATATGGCAAACACTGTCGTGTCGGTGTCTTTCCGATTCTTATTTAATCAGAAAGTTATCGTAAAGAAAAGGTCAATGATGGTCATGTATTAAACATTCGTCCTTTATAAAAACCTCTCTCTTCTAGATGATTGAAGTATATATCCCATCAGGATCATATTCAATAAGATTCCACATTACCCGATTAGCATAAGATATTTAGTTAGCACAGTGGCAAATCCAGGATTTGGGTCGGGGGGGGGGGAGCGGAGGTCATAAAAATTTTGTATCTTCGTGAGGATGTCAAACCTCATAGCTTATGTAAATCAAAACACTTTAACTTTACTCACCTGACAATAAGAATCGTAAAGAACAATACAATACTTTCGATAGTTTAATAAAAAAAAATACAATGAAATAACTAGCCCAAAAATGTCTTCGACCGCGTCAACGCTACATGTACGAATATTAATACGTACATGTATGAATGATTAGAAAAGTAGGAAAATTTTCGAGACTGTCAAGCCAGAAGGTAGTGTTGTTACGTTATTATTATTTTTTTTCGTTAAAAAAAGGGAAATTAAAAGCAAACAGTTGTAGGGATTTTAAATAAAATCAAGAATTCTGGCTTAGCTCTGGGGGTCTGCAGCCCCATAGCCCCCCAGATTCGCCACTGATTTAGCATAAGATATTATCTCTACGATGTTGCTACGATATACGTAAAGATATTGTACGAATTTTGTAAAGCATCTTTTGCTAATAGGATGTGTTAGAAAACTATTGTTTTCATCTAATAAAAGTCAGCTTATATCTATTACTTTTTTCTTGAGTGCTGATTTTATTTTAATTTATGAAAATTTCATATCATCAATAGGAACTCAAGTCTTCTTGATGCTCAATATTAGCATCACTCTTTTTAAATTTATTTATTTAATGTACAAAGTTGTAGCATTAGTGACTTTTAATTTCAACGTTTGGATGTCTGCCCTATTCAAGAGAACTGAATAATTCTATTTCCCTCAAAATAAAAATTTTGAGGAGAATAGAATTATTCAATTTTTTCCAAATTTTTTAAAGTTTAAAATAGATGAGTTCATATTCTGATACAGTGGCAGCGGCGAAGGGAGGAGGTCGCTGAATACTAGGAACTTGCTTAAAACTAGGAATTATAAAAAATCAATAGCGTTCAAGAAAGATAGCTTATTTTGCAACTAAATTTGTAATTTTGTTAATTCGCCCACGATACTGCCGGGTACTTTTAGGTGTCCATAAATTTTTCGCTCTCTCCATTTTTGCCATTATTCTGATAGATTCGACATGAATTAATTTAAGATAGCATAAAAAAGAATGCACTATGTAGCATTAATTCTTAATATAAACGAACAAAACATAAATGTTTTCTATTTTCAGCGGCAATTTTCGCTTTGCTGCTAAATAAACTATGCATTGCGAAGAAATGAATATATTTTGCGCCTTTTACTTTTCTCTTTGTAATAAAATTCGAAGCTAAATAATGCTGTAAGGATATTGGTTAAAAATTATATGAGAATTTATCGTAATAAACTTTCTTTACGACATCTATGGACACGTTTTCTGGTTTGTTTACTTATATTAAACCTCGAATTTATCTGCTTGTACGTTGGACTTCCGCTTTGAAGAGCAGTTGACTTAACATTACCGGAAATACATGTTACAGGCATGTAAACAAACAAGAAAACTCGTCCATAGAGTAGGAATATTGTTAGCTTTGCTTCATACAGTGCAAATCTCAAAAATAAGATACGAGGACATGGAACAGAGCCATCCTTTCCAAAATTCTATTGTAAGACGCACTTTTTCGTTAAATATTACATCTCTGTATGATTATTTCAGCGTGAAAAATTTTAGTTGTGTTTAGAATATTTCGTACAAATAGCAGCTCCCAGGAATCATTTCCAGATAAAATTAAATTTCTGAAACTACTACAAAGCCAACATGTGCACGACGTTGATGATGATGATGAGACTGTATTGACCTACTGAAGAAGAAGAAATAGAAAGTAGAGGGTTTCCCAAAACAGTTATGGCGGATGATGTTGTTCAATTTCCATCAAAATTATTTTTAAAATTAAATCAGGATCAGAACTAGTAAGTTTCTTACTTTTTGACTGTTATCTTAACATATTATTTTTAGAATTTGTTATGATTTCGTAATGTTTCGAAAACAATTACAGAATGGAATGTAAGCGATTTATTGACCTATAGATGTATTGTTGGCGTCTGATTTCACACATAGGGAAACACAAGCGTCATAATAATCTTGCATCTACAGACGAATCCGTGGATTCTAATCAATTTATGTTTTTGTCAGTGTTATATAACAATATATTAAAGAAAAAAAGGGTCAAAAGATTAAAATTTTAAGTTCGCACTTTTGTTTATTTACAATGTCAAAATGATTGTCAACTCTTGCATGGCAAATCAACATCGACGGAAATAGTAAATATTTCTGGAAATTATACTATTTACCAAGTTTTTGTTATTCGATTTGTATAAATAAGAGAGTAGTATCGCATTTCTGTTTTTTGAGAGTTTTTAATTTTATAAAAATCGAATTGGGAATTTTCATGTTCGTGATGTAAATGTAACCGTAGTGATTAACCCCATCTCAGAATCATGTATTTTACTATCTTAAATGAAAAGAATACGATTTTCTCTCCTTTAAAGTATTTATTTCTATCTTATAGTCTTTGATGATTCTATTTTGACATTAAACTACATGTATCAAAAGCAGCCTATGTCAATTTCAACTTGGAATTAATCAAAGTTTAAATACTTGTTTGAATTGATTTTAGTGCTGATAACTAAGTATATTTTTTGATACAAGCTTAAGGACATCATTTTTCAATCGATTTAAGCTACTTATGAATATCAATTTAATAATTTTTTTTATGGAAGTCTTCTTGTTGATCTTTTGATATCTCCTCTTGAAAACATAATTATTAGTCTACAGTCTAAATATTGTCATTAACAGGAAGAAAAGTCGATATGATCTTTTCATATGAATGCAGTCAGATGAATTAAAATGTTTTTTTTTTTAAAGTTGAGATTAATCTTTATTAATTTAGATTAATTTAATATTTTATAAAAAATTTATTTCTGGCCGTTTTCTTGTATAGAAAATATGTCAATATCTGTGTTAATTAATACAAGAGTTGATGTTCAGATAGAGAATTTATATTATTGCAACTTTCAGAATTCTCATTTCTTATACATATATTAATCTTTTTTTTTGTACGTTGAGTAATTAATTTCTTTTATGTGAAATTCTTATGTAACTTTATTTTGATAATTGTTGTTCAAATTGAGTTTGGTTGATAGATTTAGTTGAGATTCAGATAGAGAATTATATTAATGCAACTTTCAAAATTCTCATTGCTCATACATATATTAATTTTTTTTTTTTTACAATGAATAATTAGGTTTTTTTATGTGAAATTCTTATGTGTAACTTTATTTTGATAATTGTTTAGATAGAGATTGAATTGAGTTGATGTTCAGATAGAGAATTTATATTAATGCAACTTTCAGAATTCTCATACATATATTTAAAAATTTTTTTACATTGCGTAATTAAGTTCTTGTAATGTGAAATTCTTATGTAACTTTATTTTGATAATTGTTGTAACTGATTTAAATCTTGAGAACTGTATTATCAATTAGTGTGAAAGTTTTTGTTTATGCATTATCTGATGACCTCTTATCATCCAAACCTAGGCATGACCTCTTATCACAGTTTTACCTCATATTTGTTAATGAGGGTTGGAACCTTCAAGAAGGTCCTAGTAAAACTTTTATGCAATTTATTAAAATTAAGCTTTATTTGTGAATTAAAATTTCTGGAATGTTTTTTTATGTTTACTTATTTATGTTTATTGACCAGTTTTTTATGTATTTTTAATTCTTAACCTAGATTGAAGCTTTTTAAACTTTCGATTCCATTCCAGAATATTATGAAAGCAGGAAAATTATGAAAAGAAAAAAAAGTTTTTCAGTAGTGAGTTAGATTTATTATTATTATTTAAGCATTATATTTTTGTTTTATCTGTTGAAGTATGATTTATTTATTTGTTATGGCATTTCTAATATTTAGTTCATATTGGTTAATTTGTCACATTTCGTTTTCTGAGTTAAAGAACTGTAGTCTTTTTGTTTTTATTGACATTAATTAGAAACCTGAATCTGTTTATGTTTTAGTTCTTCATCTAAATAATGAAATTTGAATCTTCGAAACACTTATTCCTCTAAATAATTTAATTATTTGATAGATTATGCCAACACATGCTTATTTTGTGGTATTTTTTCGCCTATATTTTGAATGTACATTATAAAAACATTTGAATTATAAAATATATTGAATGCATCATATGTATAATCTGAATTGCAGAAATAGCTTCATATTTATATATTTGTTTTGGCGTTTTCGTCATAATGTTCCAGTTTAAATATTGTTTACTGATGTAAAATCTTGTTTAAGTTTGAATATTAGCTGCTGTCGATATTGTTAATAATTATTGGGACATACTTTTGTTGAGGACATGCAGGATAATTATTCTTATTTTATTAAGAGATGAATAGGATGATAAATCTTAAAAACTATATGCAACCAGTCTTCCTAGGTTGGCCTTCGTTTGTAGGACACATATTTGGTCCCTTGGTTTTTTTTTTTTTAAATCATAGAGCATAGTCCAAATACCACTCAAAGTTAATGAATTAGTTAGAATATACTTTGATGTGTCCTAATCTACTTTGTTATTTAATTTAGTACTTCACATTGTTAAATGCATAATAATTTTAAAAACTTAATGAACATTCTAACTTCTCAATCAAATGACCTAGTTATATCTTTATAACATGATTAAACTTGGTAATTAAAATTATTCTATTATATATGACTTTGTTTCATTTGTTGAAACTAGAGATGCTTGAAAAATTAATAATTACATTTCAAGATCATCTATTTAGAATTTAAATGTTGAAGGAACTGAAATCATATCCTGCTTTTAACAAAAATGAATTCAATATCAGAAATCTTTTCGGTGTCTTGTAATGATTTAATTTATTTGATTTAATTTAATTTCTCTTCTTTTAACCTTTGATAAATACAAAGAACTTTGCGACATGTAGTTTCTCTGCCATTGTAATTATGCCTGAACATTTATTTTCAACAGCAAATAATATTAATAAATACATTTTATGGTTTCAGTTAGTCATATGTAAATGCAGTCTTCCAGGGATGATTATCACCATAATGTAAATAATTGTTTATGGAATCACAAATGCTGGTTTATTTGTAACAGAAGTCCCTAAACCAGATATATTTGGATGCACTTTTGAAGAGATTTAGTTACAAAAATGTAATATGTCTTGTATCAAGTAAGAAATTTTAAATTTTTCCAGCGAGAGTTAAATTATTTATGATGCTTAATAGGTAAATTCTAAACAAGTTAAACATGATTTTATAAATTAGTCTTTAAAGTCATATGTGTGGAGCTTCTGAAACAAACCTTTTCAGATTTTCTATTTGCAAGAAATTTTAATGTAGGCCTTATTAATGAAACAGAAAAATAACATTAGCATGCAAAGGTATTCATTTTAAATTCAAATTAACTGAAGGCAGGAAGTGTGATGATTGTTTCTTATTTAAGACACATGGCTGTACATTGAACCATGGATTAGAGCAGGTCCTCTGTAATTTTTTCCACTTGTAAGCCCCTTTTCAGATGGAGGAAAAAAGTTCGAAAAACTCAGTTTTATCAGGAAGTTTTTATCATGATCCCAAAGATAGGAAATAAATAAGAAAATGAAGTAACTAATTTGAAATTCGAATAAGAATAATTATCTAGAAAATTTGAATGGAATCTTGTCAGTCAGCATGGATTTTATAGGTATTTTCACTTATAAATATTAAAGAATCTGAAATATGAAAGCCTTGTGAAGTGTTTGTGACATTAGTATTTTTCTATGAACCCCATTTGGAATCGCAGTTCGCAATTTTGAACCTCAACTAAAGTCTGAAAAATTAGTCATTTGTTTTACCCTTGAATTCAGTCCTGCATTAATTATAATTTCATATCTTTAAAGTCCACAGCAAGAAATCTAAATATCATAAATCCTGTTTTTGATAAAAAATATTAAATGCTGGCTTGAATTGCTAATATATTGACTCTTTTTTTTTTTAAATGGTGCAAAAAATAAAATGAGAAAACTTATTAAAATGTAAACTTTTTTAAAAATGTAAATAAGAAAACTTTAAAATATATATGTATACATTCTAGAAATTTCTTCAGTATGGTCATTTGAATTTTAAAATATGTTACATCTATTGTGTTGTCAAGTAGAAAGTCTAGCCCAAAAGTAGCAGATGTATTATATGTTTATTGTGACAATCCAATTTGATTTTTGATCTTATACAACAAATCATTCTAGGTTCGGAATATTTATATTCAAAAAGCTCGATTTGAAATAAAAATTCAAGTTATTTTAAGCCAAAATAAACAGAAACTTTTTTAAGTGAACTTGATAGAAAGTCATATATGTTGCTGACTACTCTTTACTTTTCTTGCTTACAATATTATGAAGGAAAAGGACAGAATTAAAAATTGATATCAAAACAAACACGGTATTCTGGACTTTGAATTCTATTTCTTAATCAGTATTTGCAATTCAGAAAAATTGCCAAGACTTCTTACTAGTAATTTTTATATGTTTTCCGAATGGGTTTTGATATAAATAAGACTTGGTGATACTTCCCAGCTGAAGTATCATAGCTAAATTATTGCATCTTAAATCTACGTAATTTCGATTATCCGCATCAAATCCGGGAAGAATCAACTAACCCGGAAAAATTAGAATGAGTCTTTTCTAAAGATTTACATCCAAAGTGTCTAATTTAGAACAGCACAATAACGCGTCGCCTTCCGCCCATTGTTACAATTTATTTCTTGGAAGGTGCAACGTAGCTCCGCACAGAAGGAGCATAGAAGAGCAATATACAGGGTGACCCCAAGAAAAAAAGCTGTGGCTGTGAATACACAGACTACTTGTTTTATGGGGGGGGGGGGTTCAAAGCAAAAGCAAAGAGAACAAAATAAATAAAAGGTCCTCACCCTCTAAACGCAGACCTAAAGCGGAACATACAACGCAAAAAAAGGTAAGGACAGAATCGTAAAAAAAAAAAAAAAGCTCGATGGGAATCTCAGATTGGCAATTCTTCTTTCCTATTATTTACTCCGGTCCCGAAATGTTGATTCTGATTACATAATATCACTGCAGAGAATGGGGAACTTCAGCATTTTTAAAACACATGAAAGCTAATCCGAGATTGTAGAAAAAATCATTCTAATTTCAAATATGCAAGTGAAATTTTAGAGAAAAATTTATTTATTTAAATATTGAGAGCGAAAGATGCGCTGAAATAGCAGGAATTGTGATGCAATCCGAAACGCACTCTCATTGGCCGAGTAGATTCTGACGTCGAGGGTGCCTTCCTTCGCATACTTCTCTTTCGCTAGTTTTGTATTCTGCTTTGAATCAAGGCGTTTGTACCAGCTAACATTTTAAAAGTGAAGTTTTTAGCTTTTCTACTATACAGCGTTCAATTTCACAATGGATATTGGTTTTGTACAAGCTAAATCGAATAATTTGAGACTCTTCCGCGAATCGTATCGTCAGCCCTTTATTTGAAAATGCCTCGAAAGAATGTGTATCTCTCTGAATGCAACAGATTTTCCAACAATCAGCACTCAAATGTGACACACTATTCTGTAGTATTTTTATGGATCTCTTTGAAAGCTTCGGAACAAAGCAAGCTACTCACTTTCTATCAGTAAAATCCTGATCGCTTACTTATTTTATTACAAGGGAAGGAACACAAATGTTTTGTCAGTACATGTGTCTGTAATTATTCAGTTCCGACAAAGAAACTGGACACAAAACGCCGGCTCGTAAATTATCTCATAAGAAAAGTTGTTTTGACCTTCCCTTCAGTTACCGGAACAGTGCTCTATACTATACAGAAAAGGATTCGCCTTAAGAAAAACGGATAGGTTTTCGAAACCATCAAGCAACAATAAATTGCAGAGGGCCCTCGGGCATTCTAAGAAGACGCTGCGATTTCTGTTGCACAGGCAAGAACGGAAAGATAAGAACCTGATTTTGCATGATGTATTAAATTTCGTATGCCTACAGAAAAAAAAATAGGAATTTATTTATTTCAGAAGTTCCGTTCAAAATAATTTCAGGTACGGCATTTTTTTAAAAACACACCTGTGCCTTTTAAAAATTAATTTTATTTTATATAGTTTTATTTTACTGCGCTTTATTTTACTATATAAATTATTTCCTTTGTACTATTATTAATTTTAAAATACTAGTTTATACTAATTAATATAAAATCTGGTAAAAATAACTTATATAAAGAAATACACTAAAAATTAAAAATAATAAAACTGTAACCACTTTCGTAAATTGCAAAAAAAAGAAAATATACGAACAAAGTATCTGTAAGTAGTAAGCCTTCTTTACTGCGAAGTAAGTTTTTTTCATTATGTTAGTTAATTTTTGAATTATATATATAAAAAAAAACTATACAAATTTATAACAATATTCAAACCAGACCAAATGCGACTGATCTAGGATTTTAAGTGCTGCCATCAACAAACTCGAGATGCGCGATGAGATAAATTTATCCCACCTTTTCTCAACTATAATAATTGATGAGCAAACTAACTTTTGAAGACTAATTTGGATTTTAATGCATTCATTGAATATAAAGAATTTATTTTGAATCAAAAGTTAATTCTGCGAATTATTTTGTTGAACTACAAATGAAAACGAATTTTATTATAAAAAAAGTCGTGAATTTAAACTAATTTTTAAGATATTCTTGTTAATTTTCAATAGTACTGGTAATTTTTAAAAAAATATAAGAAACATTCGAATATCCATTGAAAACATTTATGCTATAAATTAACATGAGCAAGTTTTCTTAAAAAAAAGATTCTTAAAGAAGGTGGGATCTTCTATATTTTTACCCTTTGAGGAGCAATGGCTTCTCAAAGGGTAAAAAAATAAATTCCATGTAATCAAATGGGAAAAAACTAATTAACTTTAACTATTTCCTTTAAAATATCTTAATTTGTTTGCTGCTAACCTCACCTTATACTTCTTTTAAAAACAAAAAAGATATCGAATTCTGAATTTACTGTGCTTCATGATATACAATTTTAATAGGTATAATATAGATTAATAACTCACATCAAAATGATCTCCACAGACATGACGAACACTGCTTGCTGATAATTCCGGATTTAGCTTCGGATCTCTCTTCATCGCTGTACACCACTTTTTGCAAATAACATAATTTTTTGGCACATTGATAAATAATTTATCGGGTGCCGTTACAGTTGTATTACGACATTTAGGAACAATACAATACTTGTATCTTTCCGACATTATTTTATCTGATGCGATAGTCGGAAAATATAGAAAAAAAGAGAATCTCTTATAGAGCGAACGGGAAGGAAAAGTGTTTCTCCCGTCTGCGAATTTTACGTCAGACCGTTCGCCAAAATGGACGTTCGCCAGCTTGAGAAGCAAACTTTGATTGCAATTTTAAAAAACAAAACTGTCTAGAATTTTTTTTAATGTTATTGTTCGTTTCAAGCATTTTAAATCGATTTAAAAAAAAAAAAAAAAAATGCTGAAGTTCCCCATTGGAGGCGCGAGTATTGCGCAATAAACTTGCGATTTTTTTAACGATTATTAGTTTTGATATTCAATCTGGGATCTGTTTATGATCACTTAAAAGAGTTTTATTATGCTTGCTGAGTAGAATATTTTTCAATTTCGTCACCTATTTTTATATGTGTATATTTTTACAATCTATATATTTACGATAAAAATTTGGCTACAGATCATAATTTTGTTTATCACCAATGTTAAATTAAAACCTTCATAATATGTTTTGTAAATACAATGTTATGGAAGATGCAGCAGTATTCTTAAAATTGTATTTAATGCACATTTCAAAATGAGAAAAACAAATTATTTGGCCGAAAAAACTTAAAAAAAGGGGTTGGGCTACAATCTACCCCCCCCCTCCTCCCCCATTTTTCGTGTCGCACTCAACTATCCGGACTTTTCAGTTATCTGGAAATCGGCGTTTCCCGAGCATGCTGGTTAGTTAAGCTTTTACTGTACTTATTTTGCGCTATTTTTTTTCTTTTTGTTAAATGTGACTTTTTAAAATTATCTGTAAGGATTTTTTAAAAGTATTTCTTAAATGTCAAAAAAAATGTGCCAAACCTCTGCATTTCATTTTGATACCTTACTACATACATTTTAATACTACCATTTTAATAATACCTTAAACTACAGCTATTCAAATGTTTTATAAAAATTTATTTATTTTAATAACGGGAAAATATTAACTGAATTCATGATGTCATGTTTCTAGAGTTATTTTCATTGTGTAAAATGTTTTGATAAAAATTAATATATGTTTAGGCCCAATTCATCAGTAACCTTCTTTTTAAAAATTTTAAGATATTATATAAGTATTATGAATTGAATGTCTTTAACCCTTTACGGCACAGTGTGCCAGTTGAGGGGAGAGTGAAATTCAACTATAAATGGAAAATAATAGGCTTAGGATAGGGCTAATAGTACTCCTTTTAGAATGTATATAGCAGCCGTATGAAATTTCATTTCGGAATAGGAATTATTAGAGATAAAGTTGGGAAAATTCCTTAATTCAGAGATCAGACATTTTTTCAGTTCTGGATGTTTACAATTTTAACAAATTAACTCGAAAATTTTCCTCCAATATTCTTGAAGTTTTAATTTATGATTTTCTGTAAGATACAACAATATTTTTTGAGTGTTATCAAGGTGGCTGGATCTAAGGGGACTCTCATATGAGGGGTGACCCCAAAGGGGGACGACCCCCCTTCGAAATGAAGTTTTTTTAAAAAATATTTTGTAGATTCTATGTGTAGACAAATTAAACCCATTCATGATGATTTGAATATAATTAAACTACCACTATTGAATTATGTTTTTAATTTGAATAATTATGGGTGAAAAGGAATAAGATGAAAAATATTTCAAGTTTTTATTTTCATTCGTGATAATCTCTTTTATCTAACCTTTCATTCGAAAAAAATTTTTTACTTTTTTGGAAATATTAGTTGTATGTTGTCAAACTTTCTAACCATACAAAGTTCTTTTCTTCCCATCCCCCCCCCCCCAAAAAAAAAGTGTTCAACTGAAGTACAAAAAGTTTATTTTTAACACTGCTAATGATATCATAATAACTTTCAAATGCTACTCTGTTATATGTATTCTTGTTGTCTCTGATTGTTTATCTGCAGAATATAGGTTTATCTTAATTTGCAGTTAAAGCAGTTTTCACATTGTTAAATTTTAATAGAAAACATTATATCACTGTTATATGTGTATTCAGTATTAGGGATGTAACGAATAGTGATTTCGCCGAATATTCGGTCAAAAATCGGGCCAAATACTGAATATTCGGTGGCTGAATTTCTTCTTTTTTTAAAAAAACATTTCACTTTTGATGGTAAATAAAATATTCCTTAAATTTTGAGTGAAAAATAATTAAAAATTAATAAAATTGATATTTTTTTATTGATTTTATTGAACATTAACACCTTGATGTATTTTTTGTAGTGTATTTTAAACACTTTAATTCTAAGAATAAGACAATGTGGCTTTCACAAGTCTAAATAAATTATAATAGTATAATTTTATCTATAGATACATTAGATTATATTTTTAAGATTTTTATTTTTTTAGATAATTTATTAAACCCTTAAAAAAATTTAAAACTTGTCTCTCATTTTTTATGTTTTTTACTTAACTATAACAAAATTCTTTTTTCCAAGTCAGAATGTTAAGTCATTTCCTTTAAAATATATTCTTCACTTCTATGTACTACCCAGTAAATCATTCCTTCTTTTCTTTAACCCTTCATCTGTAGGCGCTTTGTTATATAGTGGTTTATAAGCCACACCTACAGTTAAAGGGTTAAAAGTTATTTAACCTGATAATGTGTACTCCCCCTTAAAATTGATTAAATGTTAGGAGATTTTTTTGATAATAAGTGTATTGGAATGTAATTGTGCAATATTCTTTGTTATATATATATTTAAAAAAAATATTATTCTGAATTTATTCGGCCGAATATCTGTTTGGCAATTCTGCAAGAGAGCAAGATTGCTCTTGCATCATAATTGCAGGCTTTACAATGTAATGTAAAGTTATTAAATACATATATGTACTTATGCAACCTAAAATTGAGTAAATGTTCGGAGATTTTTTTGGATAAAAAATGCAATGAAATATAATTCTGAAATATTTTTTTGTTTTATTATTTAATAAAATTATTATCTTGAAAATATTCTGCACAATATCTACTTAGTATTCGGCCAGCCGAATATTTGGCAGAAGGGCCGAATATTGAATAGTTGCCGAATATTCGTTGCATCCGTATTCAGTATGGCAGCTGATAAAAATGCTAGATGAAATTAATGTTATATCTGTGCAAAAAAAAGAAATATTCATGTAAGTTGTTGCAACAGTGTGAAACAAACATAATGAATATGTGCGTTTTAATAAAATATTTTTGATAAAAAGGTAACTGAAGAAACAGGAATTTACAAGGTGTAATAATGTAGTAATATAAATTGGGATAAATGAAGTAATTATAAAAAAATTATCTTATTTAAAAAATAAAGTTTTAAACATTGCAGTATTACCAGTGTTCATGTAGTTTAGAAAATTAACCTTTATTTTAAAAAAAATAACATTACAATCGTACAATCGTGCTTTGAAATGTATCTCCCTGATAGCTGCTTTATCTCTATTTACCTAGTGGTGATCCCCTTTGAGTAGCAGGGATAAAAAAAGAAGTGAGGGGAAACAACTTTGGAATGGATTAAGGTAATAGTGACCCAGAATGATACAAAAAAAAAAAAAAAAAAAAAAAAAGCATGTAAACAGACAACAAGAAAAAATCTATAGCAAATTAAAAAAACCTTTTTAAAAATTTTTTTTACAAAGTCAGTAAAATTTAAAACTAGAACAAGAAAATAAATTTTAATTAGCAAACAATAAAATTAAAATAAAATAACAGAAGAACTTTTTAAGAAGAAAAAATAAAGTTAGAAAAATTTACGCCAATGTTTAAGAAGCGCGCAATTGCAGCAGCTAAACAAACAAAAAAAAAAAGAACAGTAGACAGATAAACATATAGCCAAAAGTAAAAAATGAAGGAAATAAAAGCGATCCTAGAGTAATTCGAAGGTAACTAAAAGCAGAAGACAAAACAAGGAATCCATTCAAGTTCACTTTCTAAAGGGCTAAGAAATTTTCGAAATGGATTCAAAGGAATGTTTGGGAAATTTTCTGTAAGAAGCAAGCCTTTAAGCTAAAACGAAGCTTCTCTTAGCCCGAACTGCCCAAAACACAGACTCCAAGGAGGCAAGGTGATGTTTTTTTGTTATTTCCTTGTTCGTTTGTTGTTTGATCTTGTGATTTGCTACCTGGGATTCTGTGTTTTGGGAAGTTCGGGCTAAGAGAAGCTTTGTTTTAGCCTATTGGCTTGCTTCTTATAGAAAATTTCCCAAACATTCCTTTGAATCCATTTTGAAAAGTTCTTAGCCCTTGAGAAAGTGAACTTGAATGGATTCCTTGTTTTGTTTTCTGCTTTTAGTTACCTTCGAATTGCTCTAGGATTACTTTTATTTCCTTCATTTTTTACTTTTGGCTATATGTTTATCTGTCTACAAAACAAGAAAATACATGCTTTTCAAAATAAGATAATTAACTCATTCTATATCATGTACTAATAAAGTTGAACATGGAACTTTGCTGAAAGTGTTATTGTGTGGAGAAAGCATTGTTTGAAATTCTAATTTTTGATAAATTTTAGAGAAGTCAGGGGATTTTTGTAGAAACTTGTTTGCATACATCATTAGCAGCCAAGAATGAATAAAAGCTTATTTGACAGAAAATTTTGAGGCTAAATTTGAAACCTTTGGATGATTAAGAGATTAAATAGGCCATATTTTCAGTTATGTGCTGTTGCTTTGAATTTTTTTCCCCTTCATTTAAGTACACAAGCAGTTTTTCCTCGACTTGATTATTTAACCTGTTCATTATCAAAAAATGTTTATTATCTAATTGCATGTGAAAAATAAAATGGTTATTGGAAATATAGTTCTGAAGAATGCTCAACATTATTGTGGAATAAAGAATCAAGTATTTTCATGGGATAAATTAGGATTTTCTATGGTAATTTATTTTAAATTCATTGAAGGACCCCCTTCCCATTCACAGTACAGAAGAAATATATTATAAACACTATTTAACAAGGGGGTCTAAATCTTATTTTTGTTCAACGCTTGTCAAATTTGTATAAAATTTTCTTACTTCTTTTTTAATTTTCTTAACTGACAAGCATGATTCTGTCCACTGGTATCAAAAATCAAATGTTTAAGGGGGAGAGAGAGTGAAAAAGGATTTTATAGGATGGAATTAATTTAAAAAAAAAATCTTGTTTTGCCAACTGTCAGTAAAACTTAATTCTCAGAAAGTAACATCAAAGTAAATGCTTTGAATTTACATTAAAAATAGTCTTCTGTTATTTATACCATTCTCATTTTACTTCATCCATTTCTGTTTCTCAATTTTATGTTTTATATGACCATGTAAGGCTATAAAAGGAAAATAATTAAAAATGATAAACTTTTGATTGACAGTAGCAGTGACACATTTTTAAAATCTAGAATCTACTTTTTCCTCATGATGAATGTAATCATAGGTCTCTGTATTTATTTGCATACTTTTATTATACTTAAGAATTTAAGTATAATAAAAGCCAGGATAATTTATTGAAGTTTGTGCTAAAAATCCTGCTTTTATGATATTAAGTATTATGATCTATACAATAATTTTTATGCTATACTAGAATTTTTTTAGATATTTGATTAAGTTGAATTTTCAGATATAACACATGGCATGATCTTATTAAACAAAGTTTTGTCATGGTATATTCATTTATAAATTATACATGTGCAAAGTGAATATTTGTTTTTTATTGTTTAGATTATATATTGCATTAAAAATAATATACCATTGTTTAGCTGTAAATTAAAGTTAAAAATTAGTGAATATATGAGGAGTTTAATTTTTTAACCAAAACACGAATTTTTTTGCGATTAAATATTTTAATATGTTGATCAAATATTATAAAATCTATTTTAAAGTTAAATGCTCATATCAGTGTGATCCAGTATCTAATTTGTTATTTTCCCCAGAAGTTAGTTTTATAGATGAATTCTAATAGAATATCAAACGTCACCTCTTATATTACAACTACAGAACTCTTCAGATTCAAGAAACTTGATAGTAATTGAGATTGAAATCAAACTCATTTGGTATTATACTAAAATAGAAATTTAATTTATTGGTATAAAATCCCTTATTTTTTTACTTTCTATGTGTAAGTAAGCTTATTTTATTTTTAAAATATAATTTTATTTATTTATTGAGGCAAGTGCATAAGTCTTTTTAAATGTTAGTTTCATTTGATTGTAAATGTTTTAAACACCTTTTCCCTCCTGTGTGTGACTGCTTTCTTTTTCATTTTCAGTTCCATTTATTAGGCCTTAAACCGGGGCTTCTTATGCTGTCTTTTTTGTTCACTACCCAATTTCTGCCAGAAATTTTTTTGCTGTAGCTCCAAAGCTGGAAAATAAAGTGTAAATTCATGATAACTGCAAGGCAATTTTAGTAAAAATATCTATTTGGCAAATTTATTGAAATCGTTGGTTAAAGTAATTTTCTTTTGTATTTTTGCTTATAGATATTAAATCTGGAATCAGATGATCCCATTTTCCGTTACAGCCGATTGCTTAAGGAGCCCTGCTTTAAGTCATTCATATAGTAGTTGATTAGATGCTTTTCTAGTTTATAGTTCTGAGTTATAAATGCACGAAGCCTATACTTAAAAAAAAATCATCTTATGCAGGTGATAGGTGATTTTTAATATTCATATTTCAATAACAGTATGTTGAATATAATAAGTTATTTTTATTTGACACAGCTACTTAGGAAGGATTAAAATTGAAATCATTTTAATATTTATGGCATATAATTTTGACTGTTTGATTGTGCAACATTGAGTAGGTATCTTAATCCTGATAAAAATAATTGTATAATTATGTCAGACACCTGATAGTATATTCATGTGCTATATTTGCATTAAAATTTTCGTTTTTCAAATGTTCATATAATTTTAGAAATTTGGAAATGAAGCTGGCAGCCTTTAAAACTCTAGATGTCAATATCAGTTATGTTTTTGTTTGTTTATAATAATTTAATATAAAGAATTCCAAATTAAAATTTGCAAAGTATCAATCCTTGAAATAAGATGGATAAATATCTTCTATTACTTAATTGTAGAAATTTCAGTTCCTCATAAGCAAATCTTAGTCTATCATTTAAGCACTTACTATGCCATTTTTACATTGTGTATTAGAGTAACAGCTTTGCTGTGTTTTTTTTTCAAAATTTAGTTTATATTATATTGAAAGACGGAAGTAATACGAAAAGTTATCTAAGCAATTACATTTTTCCCATTTAACTCTTTGAGGCACTGTAATATTAAAAGTGTCCCACCTTTTTTGATGTGTCAGTATGCATGGTGGGATATTTTTTGAACTACCTGAACCCATTTGGCATGGTGGGACTATTCGAGTCCCACCCTATAACAAAAAACGTAAATGAATTATTATTTTTTATGTTTTTATATTGTTATTCCTTTATTAATAAAAAATAAATCAACTTTGTTCAATTTAAAAAGAAATAAAATTTCTGTGCAGCATCGCCTTTTTATTTTCTAAAATTCCATGCCTCAAAGGGTTAAGTTTATCTGAAAGCAACTTGAAGTGTTATTATTTAAAAAATATTCAGACTATTTTAAATATAGATTTGATTTTTGATAATTATTTGTACTAGGTTATCTTAAACTTTATTATTCATGTTTATTTTTATTTAAAATTTCAGGATGTAGGAATGAAGGCAACTAAGATAGGAATACACACTGTGGACATCAACAAACCCAGCACTAGCGAAAAGATCTTTGACACCTCCATTGAAACACCTCGCTTAAAGAAAAAAATCAGTAGCCAAGCATTGGAGGAGAATCTGCAGGCTGGTGTATGCACATTTTATGCAGAGAACTCCAGTTTTTCCGACCAGGCCGTTCAATGTGAGATGAACAGTGATTCAAACTTTCAAAATTCTTCTACAATGAGCGTTGCACCAATGATCCAAGAAGAAATTGCCATTGATACAGAGCCTAGTGTTGCAAGTGGGGCTATGGGATTTGTGAATAGTGAAAATCAATTGTTTCATCTGTTTGAATCAGCAACGCCTGAATTGATAGTTGACACAACTGATAGTGACAGTGACATTGATATTGTCAGTTTAAGAACAAATGTTCAACCTCCAGAAAATGTAACTGCTATTGTTCCAAATCATGATCATACCTATATAGACATATGGAATTCTAACAATAATGTAGAAATGGTTACAGATGTTAGTAATGGTGAGTATGTTTTTTTTTTTTGTTTAAATCTACATTTGGTCTGCATTTTTTATGTTTTTAAATTTGTTAAAAGTGAAGAAAGAAAACATTTAGAAAGATTCTTGAAACTCCTTTCTTCAAATCTGGGATATGTATCTCTTCATTCTTTATGAATTTATATTTGATATTTATTCCAATTCCTAAATGACCTTTCATGATGCAGAAGCTTGAAGAGGTAGAAATATGTTTCTAAAACTAAACAGAGAAAAAATCATTAAGGAATATTTTCCCTAAAACTTTATAACATAAATTATTTAATTTTCTTTGGTATTTTCATATTAGACTTGTTAAATAATTAGGATATTCAAAATACTTAAATTTTGGGTTCATAGAAGGAAAAGCTAAAACTTGCATATTGTTTGCATTTATTTTTTTTTCTCAGAATGCACCATATGTGTGTATATATATATATATATATATACACACACACACATTATTTTTTAAGTGTAGTCTTTATTCTTTTCAGTTTTTTTTTTTTGGGGGGGGGTTGTATTTTTGGTAGTATGAGTAATGGAGAGATTATTGCATACTTTTTTTTCCATCTGCATGTTTTAAGAAGAATGATGAATACTGATCATTTCATTATCCTGAGACTAGCACTTTTGGACGATTTTACACTGGAAAGGGGTGTCAGGCAATGAGTAAGATGAGCGCATTTCGAGAATTCTTTGTTAGATCATGCTATGTGAAATGTAAACTTCTCCCCTTCCATTCTTCACTTTCTCAATATTTTGGCGAATCCGACTGGCTCATGTGCAAAAGCTTGGAGGGTTTCGGAATCCGTGAACATACAATAATTTGAAATGAAAATGAGGTTTATATTTCTTGAAGACTCATATTTAAAAAATTAATATATCTGCTTGATCAATTGAAAATTAATCATATTTTCCTGCTGCCATCAGATAGCAATATTTATGTAAAAAAGAAAGTATCAGCTCAAACAAATAATATATGGCAATAAAGGGAAATAATAATTTCTGGGTGTGTTCATCTTTGTTTAAATTTTTTTGATTAACAGCATAACCATTTATTACTTTAAATACGCATTTTGCTAATATATATATTCTATGTATTGAAATCTAAATAGTTATTTAAAAAAAACAACTTATGGACATAAATATGTGAAAGGATGTTGTTATTTTAAATTTTTTAATTTTGATTTAACTTTGCAAGGGTGCAATGTTTTCCTTTAACTTGTGCAATCTTCCTGTCTAGTTCTATTATTTTCTTGCCCATAATTGAAAAGCTGCTTAATTGACTAATAACCATCAATTCCTCCACCTCCCCATCCCCCATAAAAAATCTTATTCAAAATCTTTTTATGTATTCTCTTAATAAGCTATTATTTTTCTTAAGCCTTGCAGTACTCATTTCTTTCACATTCTGAAGTCTCTTGACAGTTTTTAGTTTATATATTACACTAACCTCTATATTATGGCCAAATAAAATCCTCTATCTTTTAAAGACTAGCAATTTTGCAGAGAATCACTAAAGTACTTTCTAGCAATTTTCAGGTTATTTGAAAGGTCTGTGATTTCTGTAGGCCACCTTTTGAGGTTGCCTATTCTTGTCTTCCTTCAGTAACAATTAACCTAACCTTCACATATGTGACAATGGAGTAATGGGGAAAAGGAATAATATCTACTGGGTGGCTTAAAGTTAAGATAAACTTTTTTAACTAGAGGTAGGAGGAGAGGATATCTAGATTAGAATTAGTTGATGCATTCCAATTTATATTAATTACTAACTGATAATCTGGCACTGCTTGGGACCAAATTTTTTCTATAGATATTGTCACTTACTTTTCCCAACTAATGCAAATCTCTATTGAATCCTTTAAACCTTTCAAATTTTGGCTGTTAATAGACTTTTCTGTCTTCATAACATTAAATAAATAAAAAATTAATTTAAATTTTAAAATATTTTTTACAACATTTGCTTACATTTGTGTTAATCCATCACTGTCAAATTTGTCCTGATACATCAAATGGTCTGAGCATGCATAGTGCCAATAAAAAAATGAATGTTACACACAAATCTTTTATATATATAGATCATAAAAAAAAGGTTCATAAGTAAGATGTGTGTTTATAGGTTTGGTTTTATAGGAGGCTCTTTGGAATATTAATACTATGGTCTATCCTGGTTTCATTTGTCCCTGGGTTTTTCTAATATTGTTTGAAATTACACTGTAATTGTTTTTATCATCAAATCATTTTTGTGTCAGATTGATGCAATAATTTTGGTATAGTGACAACATTTTTAGTACTGCGAGGTCTAACTTAAATTATAATATTCAGGAGTAATTAATTTTTATAGTAAAAAGATATTAAACGTTCAAGTGTTGCTCTCGTGAATGAATCTAGTATGGATGATTATTCTCAATTTTATTCTTAAGATTAGCCTCAATTTTTTAGATTCCAAGTTATTTTAACTTTGAATCTTAAAAAACACTTAAGATATCACAAATTCTTTAATATAACCAAGTTTTCGGTGTATTTGATATTGTTTTGAATTGCAATACAGTACTTCCTATTGCAGTGAAGAAAAGAACAAGAAAAAAAAAAAATTCATGACTTCTTAATTTCTGAACCAATGAATTGTGGCTTCACCTCTCAATAAAGCTTTTTCTTTTTTGCTGTGTAATGGCATAATATCTTCATTGCTTGTAATCAATGAGGAAATTATGATTTCTTGCAGGGTAGGGAGAATCCCATTGTTTTCTTTTTAAATTGACTTTTCTATCTAAGCAAAATATAACACAGATAGCCTATAAAATAATTCTCATTCACATAGTCTACTTAGAAGAATACTTTTAAAAATCTTTTTTGAATAATAAAAGATCGTAGCATATTCTCGGTAGTGTTTTATATGGCATAGCATTTTCTGTGATGTTTAATTATACTAATAATTAAAAATAGTGTTGTAATCTAGAATTTTTAATTTCAATATTATTTATGTAGCTTAATGCTTTTTCTTAAATTCAAGAGCTTCAGTAATAGTCTCAAATTTTTTTTTATATATTTTATGATTATTGTCATTTACTAATAATATACATTTTTCTAATATGCAGTTGACACAATTAAGTGCTATGAGAATGCTGTAGTCCTTGTTTTTGCCATTCAAATTAATGCAGATAATTTTGTTTGATCCCTTTTATTCTATTGCTATCAGATTGTTAGCACACTGGTCTGTAAGAAGAAAAATACAAAAGTGAGTGTAAAATAAGGAAATTGGTCTACAATAGTATCTAAAGATTACATCTAAGCATGCAAAGGTTATGTGAAATGGGGACTTTTTTTTCTGGATTTTATAGGGGTACGATGGCAGAGTTCACAATCTGTAGTATTTAAGTGTGCTTTTTGTAGTGATGTGGTTCACAGATGTTATTTTGAAAATCATATCTATAATGAAACCTTCGTTAAAAAGGTAATTGAAATCCAGGAAAACTCTTGTGTAACATCTTCAGTTGAAGGTGCTTTTCAGGTCCAGTTTGAATTATTACTTTCAGACATCTTTGAAATTAATTTTAGTTAACTGAAAAACTGGTACTATGCATTTTAGCAGTTCTGTATTTGCTGTCATTATAGAAAATGGGGGAAAAAAAACTCCTCTGACTGTAAGGCTGTGTTTTTTTCTCTTTGTCTAAGATATTTTGGGAACAGCTTTTGTATACAGCATCACTGGTGATAATCTTGTATTGGCAAGTTTTTGTCGTCTAACCGAGCATCGTATCGTTAAGTTGTTAAAACAAAATATCGCCAATGTGGTCCAATATTGAAGCTGTTGAAAAAAGTTGCCAAAACAAAATGATTGCCAGTGATGCTATATATCAAAGCTGTACCACATTTTGTTTTTTTGACAAAATTTTATTATCTAAATAGAGAAACTTTTTAAAAAGTTTTAATACCATGTGTGATACAAATAATCATAAATCGGTAAAAAGAAGGATGTTGTAAAATATGTTACCAATACTTCTGAATAAATATTGTTGAAATAATATATTTCAAAAAATCTTTTATAATAATGACATAAATTGTAATCATCGAATGTCATCATAAATACGATTTTAAAAATCAACATTGTTTTGTGCCTTAAAATAGGACTAATTGCACTGAAGATTATCTGTACTTTCTAAAATTTTGTATTTTGTCCTGTGAGATTCATGTAACTTTATTGTATAACTAAGATATTTCATCATTTATTTGTGATCCATTCCTATCCCTAGGTATCATTAACTTATCTTGACCTGCACTTGCCTGACAAAGAAAATGGGAGATAATTTTCAATCTGGTCTAGTTAGTACATATCTATGAATTATCTTGGTCTGATCCAGTACTGAAATTTTTCATTTCTTCAGTGGTGCATTTTTTTGCTAGAGAAAATTAACTATACAAACTTGAACTTTTGCTCTGTTTTGTTATTACTAATATAATAGCCCAGATTTGTCTTTCGGTAATGCTTTGACGTCACCAACAACAAAACTCTGCGCCATAGCACTGCGAAACGTTAAACAGCATTATTTTAATGTTAGAGAACCTAAATTTCAGTAATTTTAAGCTTAAAAAAGCAATTGTCGTTCTAATTTCAAATTTAATAGCTTTAAAATAGTGAAATAAAATTTTCTATCGATTCATATAAAAGTTATCTTGCTATTATCAATATTTCCCAAGAAATTTTAAATTATATTAATCATATATTTCAAATTAATTTCCGTTTTTTAATAGAAAGTATTAAATTACGTCATTGGTATATCGTGCTCGTGATATAGTTTGGACGCCATGATGCATCTGATTATTTATTGCATTCATGATGATATAATTTGATAATATTTTTTGGCAGCTTTTGATAAGTTGAGAAGTACTTTGTTTTGATTAGAATTTTGAAAAAGAATTCCTTTGAAATTTTAACTTTTGACTTGCGTTTGACAAGCTGAGAATTTCATGGTTATTGAATTATAATAAAATTGGTAAAAAACGTAAAGTACTTCACATGGAATGTTGTTTACCAAGAGGTTTTTTGAATAAAGAAATATGTAAATAATATCTAAATAAAAAAAAAAATTTCCTGTCATAAAACATATGTTTTCTTTATTTGTTTTCAATCAATGTTAAACATTTCTCTCGGATATATATCTATTTAAACACTTCAAATTTGATGGGAAATCCCTCGAATGAAGAGGCAGTTTGCACCTGTCATGGTATGACGGGTGGTTTTCTAGTGTAGAATAAAGTTTCATCAGTATTGTTACAGTTAATGAAATATATTGAAATCATCAGTTATAATTGTTGTAAACTTTTAATAATTCCTAAAATTACTAGGATTTACATGTTTAATTTTTTATGCGTAAGTTTCCGTGATAGCAAAACATTTATAAATATTTGCTAATAATTTATAAAAGAAATATGAAATTTAAACAAGGATATGCCAGAAAATCGTCTCAATTTTTTATAAATGTGTATTATATATGTATTAAGACAATTTTGAAGCTTTGTAAATTTGGTAATCTGTCGTAACACTTCACTCATTCATTTTTAATTAAAATTATCTTTCATCTTTAGTAATTGATATCAATTTAAATTAGTTACTTCTTCCATCATTTTACTATTTGCTAGTTTAATTATGTATGTTTTTTTAGACAATTTAGTAGTTATAAAATATTAGTTTCTCATTTGTTGATTATTGTGATTTGTTAATTAGTGTGTTTGGTTCTGTTTATTATATATAAATGAAATGTGTTGTTTTTATTTCTTAGAACCCTCATCAAGTCAAAATAATGAAAGATTCCAAGCCAAAAATTGTAATAAAACAAAAGAAAATGATTGGCCTGTAGCTCCTGATCTGCAATTAGATTGTCTGTTTACAGATGATGATGATGATAGCAGTGTAGAAGTTGTTGGGGTTGAACCACCAAGGTATTAATTTTATATTATTAAATTCAGTATTGTTAATTAATATCTGTATGCATCTTTAGGGTCAGTATGGGAAATAAAAAAAAGTATTAGTTTTGTTGAAGGTTCTTATAAAGATAGCTGTTTTTCAATTAATTATTTTTATTTGTTTCATTTTTTACTTTAATTTCTGGGAAGGGGAATTAAAAAAAAAAACAACTTTTCTGCAATTTTTTTTTTTTTTTTCAAAAAATATTCCTTTCAAAGAATGTTTTGTTAATGGTAATACACTCAAAAAATAAATTTGTAAAATGAAATGTTCCTTGATGCAGGTAATTTTTCAGTTCCTATTCCCTTTTTTTTTTGTTTAATTTTATTGTGTAAGCAGGTGCAGTACATTGGAGACAATATCTCATATTTCTTTGTGTAGCTTTAAAAAAAAAAAAAAAAAAAAAAGTCACATGGTTTAAAGTAAGGGAGAAAAAAAATATTTTCATTTTATAGAAATTTCATTTTAAACCATATAATTGCTGTCACTTAGTATTTTAACTTTCTTAAAAACAACTATAGCATTCATATATAATTATTGTTTTATTAAGTAAATTTTAACATTCCTAGTAGCCATGTTCATATTTTATGACGGAACAGTTTTGGTACGGACAAACATTAACTCTGGAATAGTACTAAAGTGTTTGAATGAAACTGCTAAAAAAATTGTGTAACTGAGTATGTTTCAGCTTTAAACAGCAGTAACTAAAACAGTGATTATATTTTTTAAATGTATATATCAATTTTTTGTATTTGTGCATTAGTTATTTAAGTTTCTGCATGCTTTGTATGGTATAAGTTAATAGGGAAAACCTACTATTTTAAATTTATTAAAATTCTCTTGAATATATTAAATTTGCTTGAGAAGTGTAATGAAAATCATACATTGTAGGATAAATATGAATTAAATGCCATAAAATTGGAGGGTAGTAATCTTAAGTAAGATGCCTGTGTTAGCAACATGCTTGTAGTTATTTTCCATTAGGAGTAGCCTCTTTAGTGATTTTTTATTAGAAATAGTATTGTATTGCTGATTAATATCTTAACATTTTTATATCTACACTAGCTGAAAACTCGGCGTTGCTCGGGATCCATATTTTTTCATGTAATGGCGTCCTGGTTTTTTTTCCCCCTAAAAATATTGTCTCCAACTTTCCTCAACAAACGTAAATCTTCTTTGAATCCTTTCTTGTTGAATTAAAACTTTCAAATATAGCCTTTTTATTGCCTTATTGCAGTATGGTTTAAATGAATGGTCCTTTTTTTCCCAACTGAAGAATTAACAAAGGAAACCCATTTCTTTGGAGGCATGATTTTAATTCAATTTTCACAATTTTTCAAAAACTATCCAGGTGTTTGAAATTCTCCATAAATTATTACTTGTACGGCCACTCTAAGGATGTGTTTGCTACTCTATAAACTAAATATAAATACTCTTCTAAAATAAAAACTAAATATAAATACTCTCTATCAATACTATAAATAAAGTCAAACTAAAACTCAAATATGAAAAAGTATTTTTCTTCTCTTTTTAAACAACGTTGCCATGCCAGAAACAAACTTTCAAATATAGAAAATGTAAAAGTAAATAGACACTCAAATACTCTGCGGCACACTTATTAGGATCATTCAAAAATTTGTGAAATTGAAACAAAACTTTGCATAGTAACTAAACTGACGTCATTGGATGTTGAGTGCATATTCAAAGCTACGAAATAAAAACGGAAGTTAAATGCATGCTACGAAATAACAGCAGAAGTGAGAAGTCTAGCTTGCTCAAAAAAGCAATATTTTCTTAGCTATAACAGTGGTAAAAACACGTAAATAAAGGATTTGATGAAACAATAAATTAGTTTGAATTTTATTTTATAACAATAATAGCATTGTTGCAATTTGAAATTAAAATGAATTTTGAAACATTAATTACAGTTAGAGAAAAAATTTACAACAATTAAATTGGTATCATTAAAAATATAATTTTTTTGCTCTTTAAAGTGATGTCAAAATAATTTTCATAACATAAGTATTTCAGAAGTTGTTGGCAAAACTGTCTAAAAATAGCTTAATTTTCATTATTTAATTAAATAACTAAAAATATAATATGAATTTTAAAATAATTTTCACAGCGCTATCTTCCTCTTGTGCTCCTCACTGTGCCAAATTTGATCGTCTTAAGTCCAACGGTGTGAACGTGCATAAAGAACCAAAAAACAAACTAACGCACACATACTTTCCTCTTTTATATATAGATTCAGGTTTTTGTTTAGGTAATTTAAACAGATTCTTTGGTTAATTTACTGAAACAATATCTTTCCTTCATAGAGTTGCTGTTTTTTATCGGCTTTTTTCAGTACTATTTATATTTAAATGAAAAGAAAAAGAAATTAATCCCAAAAGTTTTAAATTTGATTTCTGTATAGATGTGATTTTTCAAAGCTCGATCTTCTGTACTCTTGGGAAATTTTTGACCAAGATTGAAAAGACCAATGGAGAAAGAGATGTGAAAAATTATAAATAATAATTATGGTAGTAAATAAAATTTTGGGAAAAATAAATTTGGATTTTTTAAATTTCATTTTTGTTTGAATTGACATTTTTCGGACTGATTCTCAGTTTGATCCAAGTATTGTGTTGTAGTCTAAAAGCCAGTTTTTGGGGCAATGCCTCAGCCATTTTTTTCCCCTCCAATGCCTAAATTGATTTATGTTAGTCGTTATTTGTGGAACATTTAGATATGATAATAATTTGTAAAAAAAACTTAAATGCTACTTGCATAAAAAATATAAAATGCATTTAAAAAAATATTAATTTTGTTTATTACTTTTCAGACTTCTAGGAGGCTCCACTCCCTGTACCCTAACATCTACTAATTCTAGGTCTGATTTCAATATTTTTTTCATTCTCTGCTTTCATATTGCTGTATATATATATACGTGACATATATTGATTTTGTTATAGGAGAATGATCTTGAGATTTTAATGTAAAGTTAAATATTATGAACATTTTTTCTGTGTAATGGGAAAACCATCCACTTTAATTTGTGAATTGTATTTGACAACTTTCTTATGGAACCTTTTATGTTGAAAAATATATTAACAAATGTATTTCTAAAAACATAGTGAAAATAATAAGGATTAATACATAATAGATTTGTAGAGTATCCATCTGAAATTTTCTTGTGGAAAAAACTAAAAATAAAGTTGACTTAGAAAAACAAGTAAAACTTGGATATTTTTTAAAATTTAACCTTATAACTCATGGATTTAAGTTTATGGTTCGAGTCCAAGTTATCTCGGTTGAGGTTTTTAAGGGGTTAATTTTGTTTCCCCAAACTGGTATTTCCTTGTTGAAATGGCCACTGAGATTGAACCCAAGATATATTACCAAGATAGTGGTGAAATCTTGCCAAAAACGTGCAGTCCTGTAAAGTTGTATAACTTTTTTGATTGTGTATTTACATGTTGCTTTTATTCTTAAAGAAATTGGTTTTTGAAAAATATTACTTGTTTTTTTGTGAATAAAGCTAAGTGGGAACCGGGCATATTTTTTTAACTTAAGAAAACATCCTACAGCTTTGCGAGTTGCGGGAGCCAGAACATAGTAGCTTTGATAGAACACTGAAGTTATGAGCTTGACGAAATCCAAAGGTTGCCAAGTAAGCTCGGTGGCCGCTTTAACTAGGAAGTCCCCCAAAACTAATACGTATTTGTAGCATGTTTGTCTTAGGCATGGAATATAATCCTATTTTAACTGATTTGCTTTTTACCTAACTAATTATAGAAAAAAAAAATAATTATAGTTGTTGCTGCACAATATCATCTGACTATCCATGTTTTTTTATTTGCTTATTAGCAAGTCCTTTTAAATACATGCAAAGCCTTATTTAACTTTAATGGAGGTAGAGAAAGATATCATTGTCATCCTAAGAATTTTTGTAGTTAAATTCAAGGCAAAACAAAAATGGTATTTTGTGTATTGTTTAGTGGAAGACTTCATCAATTATTTAACAGGTTGTATTTTATCTAAATTATCATTTTTGAATAAATTTTCAAAAATGATTACTTTTTTATATTTTAATGAATTTGGAATGCTAGCGTGATGCACCTTTTTTGATTGCATTAACAAAAATGATAAGTTTTAATAGGAAGTAATAAAAAATTCATAATTTTTTAGTTAAAAAGAGATACTAATAGTTCCAAAAGTGTACTTTCATAGCATGGCAGAAACAAGAAAATTAATGAAATTTCACACTTGTTATGTGTATTCACAATATATATTTTTAAAATTCTCCTAGGCAGTCTTCTAGTCAAAGGGGGGGGGATCTGAATATTGAAAAGTTGATTTAATAACTACTTATTTTGAAATATTTGGAATTGTATATATATATTTCAAAATTCATATAGATTTAAAGATATGTGCATGTAATTATTTAATTTGTAAATTCCATCATTAAAACTGAAATATACTTTCAAGTTGCTGCATTATTTTTACATATTCAAAAATGTTATTTTTTGTATTTTTCACTACTAATTATTAAAAAATATTAGATAATTATCTCTTTCTCTTTGAGAAGGGAGATATAAATGTTTCGCTTTAAATATTAATAATGCTTATTTGTAAGAATTTTATGCAGAATTTATGTTGAATTCTATCCATCCAATTTTGTAGACCTGTTTCAAAAGCTGTGAGAGGTAGGACCAATCGCAATGTTTCCCAAAGTAACACTTCTAGTGCAGCTCGTGGTACGAGAAATCTTGGTATCAAATTAGAACGACCTATCGTGGTTGATTTGACACAGTCTGATGATGACACTCAACCAACTTCTGCTGCTGTAAGCAGATCAACAGCTCCCACGATAAACAGTACTGTGGGGTATGTATTATGATTTATTATTTTGAGTACAAGATGTTAAAATAGGAGGCAAGATGTAAATGAAACTAAGCATTTTATTTAGTGCTTAAACCTCATGCTTTGGTTTAAAAGCAGCATAAAAACTATATCTCATTTGTTGCATGTACTTTCTTGGTTTATATTGTTATAAATTGATTGAAATATTATTCTATTATAGCGCTGCATTACTGTACTTTTTAGGATTTCATATAAATACCAATTCACTGTTCAGAAGGGGAAATTTGAACTTGTTTGCAATTTTTGCATAAGGGTTAAAAATAAATTGTTAATTGCTTGATTAAAAGCTAGTGTATTGAATATATTAACTACTAAAAATGTCTTTTAAATATTTTTTGAAAAAAATATTTAGAAAATTATGTATATTTCAGTGCCTTCAGTTGCATGAATATTTGATGTATTTTTGTTAACATTAGCAATTCCAAATAGATACCGTTTTTCTGTCCTTTCCATTTATATTGTATTACTAATACTGCCTAGTTGCTAATACAGCAGATTGTTATCAAAGGCTTTAAAAAATAGCCTATGTCATAATATCTAAGAAATATTTGCTTTTATCAAGTTACACATACATAATTTTTATGTATTTTTTTTTTATCTCCAGAGAAATATATTTCAATGGTTACAGAGTGTACTGCAATTGAGAAATTCTTTTGATTTAATTTAAAATTAAATTTATCACCTGTGACTTAATAATTCTTTTGGCTTCTGTAATGTTCTGTTTAGAGGATAGGCATGTTATGTTTCTGCGGAAACGCCGATTTCAGCTTTCACGACATCAAATTTTATTGTTCTTAATTTTCTTTTATATAATAATTCTACAATATATTTAATATCTCAAGCACTTTTTGTATAAATTTATTTTATTGATTAATTAATCGTACTTATTTTACTTCTTGGGGTTTATGTTTGGCACAATTCATTATTAATGAAGGTCAGCCTTTTTTGTTCTATGCCTGTGTCATGTTTGAGAGAAAGACGGTTTCAATTTTGCTATTAAATATAACTTAAATAAAAGGTAACCAGCTTGACTTTCATCCCCCCCCCCTTTTTAACCTTTTCGACACAGCTTTTGCATGATTCAAATTTAACTATGAAAAGTAGTTTAATTTAATGTTGACAAAAACGTAGAAGTGGGATTTATTTACCCAATAGGTAATGAAGTCTAATCTCCAGGACATATATGGCCATTAGGGCTGAAAGCGTTAATCTTGTAAAAGGGCAAAGCATCCAAAAAATTGTTTGAATTTATTCTTGTACGAGTTGTTCAAGGGCCTATTTGTGGTGGAGAATATAGCAGATTACTGGGTTTTATTTATTTATGATGGATAATTGCTTTTTGTGATGCAAATGAAATCAGTTTATTGTCAAAAAATAATAAATATGTATTCCCTTGAAATTCTTTTTGTGGAGTAGGCAGCTAAAACAGCGATATGGCATTTTAAAAATATAAAATCAATATAAAAGTTCATATGAATGACTCATGGAGCATACAAGTACGGCAATATGATGCTAGTGTAATTACAGCATTACATTTTAGTAATAGTCTGTTTTAGTCCTTTTTTTATCACATTTTAATAGTTGTCTGAATCCTCGTTGGCAGATCAAATTAGTTCTTAAAATGTATTGTTTTATTTCAGCTGTAATGTTGTATCTGAACGCAATCCAAGTCCTCCATCCTATTGGGACACCTTTCCAGAGAATAGACATGCACCTGTTTATCCTGTTGTTCAGTTTTCCAGTTGCCGCTATCATTCAACCAATCAGCCATCAATTCCTTTCCATGAAACTCCTGATGCAGGACTCAGAACTCTTGTGAGTGGTTTTGTATTTGTTGCAGTAAATGTGTTAAAAATTAATAACATTTTTTTTTCTTATAAAAATGGCCAAGAACTAACTTACTTGTAGTACAACATTAGTATAAATTGTATAGTCTACAGTGTTATTTAGAGTGGATTCATGCATATTTTTCATGTTTATTAGAAAGGAAGTGTACTTAAAAAAATATATAATTTTGTTATTCCTTATAATGCGTGCAGTCAGCATTTTAAGATAGAAACCAATTTTAAAAGTTTGAGAAATTTCCTTTTGCATAATTCTGTGTTTCTTCTTTCATAATTCTTTTTGCAATAAAAAAAAAAAAACTGAAAATCTCTACTTTACCTAATTAATTTGTAAGATTATCTAAATAGTGTTAAGATTTTATTCGGCCATTCATAATTCTTGTTGTGTGAAGTTTTTTTAGTGCATGATCGGCAGAGACCATTAATCAGTCTTAAAGGGGGGGGGGGAAACAACACACCACTGATATTAACCAAGAATTGACAATGGCATCTTGTGCTATGAAAATTATTCCTGTCGATATATTGATATGTAATTTGATAAACCTTTTTGTAAATAGGTGTGCTGTCTCTGTATATATGTGTATCATAGAGAAACTATACCAAGCTCTCCAAAAAATGGAACTTTGTAGTAGTTCAATCATATCTCCTGTTTTGTCTCTCTAAAAACGTGGTGGATAAGCAACATTGTTTTTTGCTTCTGTTGCCCATTAGGCATTTTGGACTTAACAGAATTGTAATATCTTTAATTTTGTTTTCTTAATTGCAATACCTGTGGGCATACATTTGTATTTATGCTTATGATTTTCTTCTAGTAGTCTGAATCTTCTCGGAAGCAAAATTTTAATTCTTTTGAATGTCGCAGATTTTCTATGAAGCTGTTGTATTGAAAATAAATAAAAATATATACAGGGATGAGATTCTTCCGCTTTTTTGTTATTTTGGAGAAATTCCTTTTTTTTTCTTCGGATTTCTGATTTTTTTCCCCCTGCAAAAATTTGCTTTCTCTTCCCAAAATTCCGCTTTTACACAAAGAAAAGAAACCTTCTTATCTTACGTTTTCGAAAGAAAATTCTGGGAAAATATGCTCAACAGTGCGGCTTAACAACCGCCGGAAGCTAGCTGATTCATCTTCTGCTGACGAATCAACATTATATCTGGAAGTTCTACAAGGATGAAGATTCCAACATTCAGCGTCATTCAAAGTATTCAGTACAACCTTTCTGCAGAAAACAAAACATCTGTGGCATATTTTACAAAAAGAAAAAAAAGATTTTTTTGCATGAACATATTGAAAAAAATTAGTTGAAAACTTAAGGTCATCTTGTAGGGCGTACCAAGATGAAGAAATAAAAAAATGGAACAAAAACAAATAAATTAACTACATAAAAAAAGAAACTCCTGTCAAAAGAGGCAGCTGAAAAGTTGTGTGCAAATGCAGCAAAAACGCAGAGAATAAGACATAAAAAAAAATCTTCTCAAAATAAAAAATAAAACCGATGATTTACCAAGGCATTCTAGAGTAGAGAATAATGTAGTCCCGACAACTATCCCAGTAATTAAACAGAGAGATACTAATGAAGACTGTGCAAAAACTTGAGCCTCTACTGAAAATAAACTTGTAGAGGATGCGAACACATCCTTTATTGAAGAAAAATCTGTCAAAGATAGGAGACCTCCAAAACAAGGGGTGAAGTGTTCTAATGGATATCTGTTACCAACAAAAGCCACACAAATAAAAAAAAAAAACGAAAGAAAACCACTTCTTTAACAATTAAGGAAATGTTTCAAAGGGTTTCAAATAACAATAATGCTAAATGAATCTGCCATTGTAACTGTACAATTTCTTGACCCCTCTCACTTTATAAGGTGCAATATCATTATGCTGTTACTTTTGCAAAAAAGTATAAAAATAAGAGAAATAAAACAGAATTCAGTATATGATACATTATTATAATTTATAAAGAGCTAATACATTCTACACAATTGCATGAAGCAAAAGAAATTATTTGTCCTTATTTTTATTTATTTTTTGAGCTAACTTTTATCAAAATGCTATTAAATATAATTCTTCTCGGACTTCTGTTGGGTGGATGTTGCATCTCAGTGATGTACAGGTGGTAAATGTGTTTTAATGTCTTAATTTTGTATTGGAAGATGCCCCTGATGATGTGTTAGACTTGTTTGTTAACTTTTAATGTGAATGATTTAATAATAATTTAATATTTTTCTTATTTATACGTACTGAATTATAAATAATTAAGTTATTAATTATTATAGTGTAATATTTTCATCATGTTACATGTTTTTATGTTTTACTTCTTTCGCGTATAAATTATGGTACAAATTTTTTGCTCGCGTATGATTTCAGTCTCTGCTTTTTTGCCAATCTCATCCCTGTATATATGAATAAGAATTATTATCACAAATTAGATTTTAATTGAAAGACCACACATTTTGTATGATTCTTGTTTTACACTCTGATTTTTCAGATTCTTGTTACATTTTTTAATAAAAATTACTTTTTAATAGACTTCTTAAAAAAAACAAACTTTGTTTTTCTGAGTAATATGTATCAAATCTGCACATTTAAATGATTGTTTATTCATCTAAAATGAAGTTTTTTTTTATTTAGATCAATTTTAAAACTGCTGATGGAATATTGTGTATTATAACTGTATATTTTGTATTTTCAAAGGGTTCAGCTCCTGTTCCTAACCCCTGTCTTGCATTTGGTTGCCTACCTACTAGAACTCGATGCCTGCATCCGCACCATAATCTTTATCCAAGTAAAACTTTAGTTTTTACTATTGTTTATCACTCTTTTTTTGTATTTATTTGATGAATTATTAATAGTATGAAAATATGTAATTGTTAAGTGTGGTAAGATTTTTTCTTTTTATCTTTTACGCTGCTTGTATTCATTAGAACTGTGTTGGGCACTTACCTTCTTTTCAGGCATGACTGCAGGCAGAGGTACTAAAACCTAATTTTAGTTTAACTATTTCTGTTTACTTTTTTTCATTGTTGTGTAGAAAGTAGCATCTTTTTTAGATTGTTTGTAGTTTGTATGAGTGAAATTGTTTTTGCCTTTATTTCAAAATCATTCTGGAAAGAAGCTTACATTATTTAAAATGCATTGTAGTTCAAAATTTTTTTATAACATTATGAATTTTAGTAGTGTTTTAAAAAAAATTCATGGATTGAAAATTATTTTCGTCTGATAGCTTTTATTTCTGTTCACGATTCTTCTCATGTACATTTGTTGTTTAAATTTCCTAGCTCACTTTTTAGTGTGTACTGCTATAAATGGCAGAATGCATGTATTTATTTTATAAATTAACTTTATAGTTCATTTATTATATTTGCTGAACATGCTTCTCATTTTTGGAGTGTTTAAAACCATGGTTTGAAATTTTTTGAGGGAATAATAAAAAAAATATTCACTCATTTTTTTACATTTCATCCAATTAAAGAATAAAGCAAGACACAATTTGCCATTTATTAATATACCGTCCTTTGAAATTAAATTCGCTATACATCATGCTAAGTTTGTCAGGATTGAAACAAATATTTCATAATTTTTGCTGTACTTTTTTTTCTTGTATTGCAATATGCTAAAAATATATTAGTTTAACATCAAGTCTGGTTTCTAAACCAGTTCTCTTCGTGTAAAGACAAATAATTTCTTTCAGGGTTATTTAAATTCAAACTCGGAAGAAATTTAAAAGCCATTCTTTGGAGGGGGGAAAACCAATCTTAATCAAAACAATGTCATTGAAGTTGGAAATGATGTGAAGACAAAAACATTTGTTTTTTTAGAAAGTTATTCATTAGTTTTAAAATCATCTTTAGTTTACATCAAATCATAAACAGCAATAAAAAAAAAAAAAATCACGCAGATGCTGTAGAAAATTTCTAATTTTCTTTTTTATGTATTCCCATCTTTTCTCCTTGTTTTTTTTTAGATAACCTTTATTGTTGTCATTATTATTGTTATCTCTAAACTCATTCATTTTGTTCTCTGAACATTGCATTTAATTGTTACTTATACTGAATAATTACACATAATTAATATATTGATACATTTTCTTGAAATTCATTACATTTTTGATATTCTTAGAATATGTGCATAATATGGTTTACCATATCATTCATCGACTTAAGAAAGTTTTTCATACATCAATGTAAAATGTTTACATCAATGTTTTCTCGTTCAATGATGGACCTTTAGTTTCAATTAATTTGTTGCACTTGTAATTTGTGTCTTCATTTTGGAAAGTAGTGCAAATTCTTACTATATGTGTGTACAAATGAAGGTGTTTGAAGTTATTTTTAAAATTCACTTATTATCTTTATTAAATTGCAGTTATTTTAATTACTGAAGCATTAATGCTTATTTATTCATATCATCATTTATTACAAAGTAAAATTGCACTTAGAAAATATAATTTAGAACTTGCACACGAATTTTAAATTTGAATATTACTTGAGGGGAAAAATTCGGAATTTCGTGACAGAAATAAAATCACTGACTTTTGGTGTATTTTTAAAATGTCATAGTTATTTTGGTTCGATTTCACTTTTACAATTAATTTTTAGTAGTTATTTTTATATGAATCAGTGTTTTTGTTATATATTATGACTGAAAGTTGAAACATTTGAAACCTCAGTGTTCAAATAAATAATCCTTTTATTTTTTTATCACTTTTGGATGGTGTGTGAGATAAGCTCTGTTTTGCAGCTCCTTCAAGTCCACAGTTCAGTTATGTGCCTACTGGTGTGCATAATCCCGTTCATCATCATCCTGCTCTGAATAACCAGCCAACATTTGACCAGATTTACCATTCTGTCACTGTCTCAACTCCTTCCAACCACCATGATCCTTCAACTATGCATCCCCATCCTCCTCCTAGCTTGGTGAGGATGAATCCTACTCATTCAAGAATTTGGCAGGTAAGCATCATCCAATGAAATTAGTATAGGCGTTCGTTTTTGATAAAAAATATGTATCTGTAATCCAAATATTTTGTGTATGTAAATGTGCATAATATTAATTCTTCAGTAAAATTGTTGCAAATTTAATCTCTTTAATTTTGAAGGAAATACAGTGGAACCTCGGTAATTTAAGTCCCAGGATTCCGAAATTTCAGATAATCCGAACATTTTTTTCTTCTTCAATTTTCCGAAAAAGGTTTATTAAAAAATGAAGGAAATATAACAATTTCGAATCGGAAACAAAGTTAATGTTTATTCCTAATTTGAAAGAAACTTTTGAATATGTATTTAAGAATGAATACAGAACCTTAATTAGTAGAAACAAAATCGGTTATCTTCGTTTGATGTAAGGAAGTAAACCTGCTTGACAATGTAATTTTGTGCCAGCGCTGCATAAACATCACATTAGTCGGTATAGCAGCAACATGCTGTTCTATTTAGCGTAGTGCCTGTTCAAGTGCACTAGCAGGATCCTCATATGATACAAGATCCTTCAAAACATCTTTTTACTTCCCTCAGGATTATCTTGATTTTGACCATGGAAACTGTGTAGGATGAAAACAGGTTACTGTACTTCAACGAGAGTTAATTCATTCACACGACACACTTCAGCATGATCAACAATTTGAGACCACAACAATGACAGGCTTCAATAGGGCAACACTTACAAAATCAATACAGTCAACACTGACTTGACTTAGGCATACCAGATCAGTAAACTGACAAGGTCATTATAATGAAACCAACCCTGCCACTTTTAACAACACAGTAGGCTATTTTTAGTGCACATTATCATAGTAATTGTGAATCGCTCCAGTGCAAGGTCTCTATCATCAACTTGTTTATGAATCCACTGTGCTGTGTGAATTGCTGCTAGCTCTTTTACAGAGCACCCAAAGTCGATACTCTATTGCATGTCGTTTGACAAGAGTATTTTACTGAATTTCCCGGATGTTCTGAATTTTCCAGAATCTGAACAGGGGTCAGCCCCAATTAGCTTGGATTCCCGAGGTTCCACTGTAGATGTTTTGGGACTAAAAGTTTGGTCAGGAATCGTGTATTAGATATAAAAGTATTGCATTGTATTTCTGATGTTTAACATTTTCAGTTTTTGCCTTAGAAATGTGCTAGCAGATTTTTTCATCTGTGTATGAACTGGTACAGCTGTCATGGCATTAAGCTATTAAAGTTCCACTCCACTGCATAGCTTAATATTGGGATGTCCAAACACCTTGTAGATTGTTTTGTCCTTTGCTAATAATTGTTTTATTTGTACTTGGGAGGGGGAAAAAATAGTTAACCCTACTGACCTTACCTTCAAATGATTGGGAAAGAGTAAAGTATTTTCCTCTTTGTAAAGTCCCCTGATTAACCCTCTGACTGCTTATCCTGCGATTTCCGTGGGTCTATTTTCTGCTGCATCCTGCAATTTTTGCAAGCTAATGGGTTTACTTAGTACTTTTAAAACGTTGAATCATATTATACTAATAAAGCCTTGCATGTAAATAACAACTCGTTTGGCTCATCAGTATTGGAACATGTTTTCAAACATTGCATCTAAATAATAATTTTTAAAAATTCGGCAGTGAGAGGGTTGAAGACATTTCATCTATCCAGAGGTTTTAAGAAAAAAGTCGCTGAAATATGTAGAACATTTTACAAAACTCTGAAATAGGGAGTGAATTTGAATTGAATAAAATACCTTGATTGCTGTAAAACTGAAAATTATTATTCAGTTTTCAATGATGAAATCAACTAATTGTCCAATAACAGATGATTATCTGTAACAGTAATATTAATTCAGGATATGGTTTGGTCTTTCTAATCAGTAAAATTTCTTCTTTGATGCCGGTTTTGAAAAATATTGACCTTTTAAGTCCATCCTTTTAATAATGATTAAGAATTTATTTTTGATGTTAATTTCAAAATTGCTGTTAACATAAAGAAGTAGCAAGAAATCTAAGCTTAAATATCTTGTGAAATCAGAAAGTATGTAATGTAGATATAATTATTTGTTATTACACAAGAGTAGTATTCCTTAGAAGGGTTTGAAGTCTCTCATGATCAATTAATTGTTGCTGTTTTGAGGGAAAGTGCATAGTTTTGTTTGTTACTCAGTTTATTACAAAATTATCATTCATTGTTATTGGTAATGAATTTCTGCAATAGAGTGATTCCCTTTTTCAGTCTCAGCAACGTATGCAAGAAGTCAACAGAAGACGATTCCATCAACATAGTGTGCTTATGCAAATGTAAGTAAAATCAACATTTTTTTCAATGGAACCAGTTCAATATTAATTTATCTGATTTATGATTTGAGCAATCACTTTTAGACAAAGTAAAATACATATTAAAGATGGAAAAAAAAACCCCTCAGTACATTTCTTTTTTTTCAATAATTAAATTTAATACATTTTAAATTTAGAAGATGCTGATTTAAAGAGTGATTTTCCTTTATTTTTTAAGGCAAATTTATGTGCATTTATCATTTTTGTTTCAGTTAATGCATTGCAGTTTTTTGGGAATATGTGAACATCCATTTTTTTTATCATAAAATTTATGCTAATAACATATTTTTATGCTATGATTAATTTTACAACTGTTATATTATTTTTAATAACACTAATAAATAACCAATGTGTATTTTTGGAGCTTCTATTGTCCAGTCAGATTTTGACAGAATTAAGTTTCAAGGATTGGAGATAGTCTCCTGGTTTTTGTGTTGATATTTAACATTATGATTAGTAAAACATAAATTTCTGGTAATAATGGTAATATATGCAGTGGAGGAAATATGACTTGTCATATTATTGCCCAGTAGCACAGACATTTTGCATGCATTTATTGTGTTTTGGACCTCTGTCATAAATTGCCCACCAGTTTTAAGATCAGATTTCATAAGTCTGTTTATGATTTGCATTTTTATTCTGATTGGTTTCTTGAATTCTCTCCTTAACCGCATTTTTAAAAGCTTTGATTAATTTTTAATATTTAAAATTTTATTACTGTTAAAAATATGTATTTGTATTAATACACTAGCATGTAAAACTGAGGGGCAGATTGTTTTTTGCTCTGTAAGTTAGCAGAAAATTGGCTATTCAGCATGAAGTTACCTTATTGCATAGCCAGAAGTGACAAAAAAAGGGGATGGGATAGATATCATAGCAATGAAAAGGATACTTTACAGATTTGAACAAAAAGGGTTTTATTGAGAGAAATTTGTACAAAAAAAAATAAATAAATAAATAAAAATTCTTTTCAAGAGGAAGAATAGCAGATAGATGGCCCGCTTTTTAAGTGACTCAGTACAAGTGTATGAAGCAGTTCTTGGAGTAGGCATGCCCTAGTTGGATTTGTTTCAGCTGTTGTGTGTTTGTTGGTGGATATGGATGTTTAGAAAGGCTTTCCCTAACAATCCACACATGTTTATTGGGAGTTAAATAAGGCCAGCATGTGGGTTAATCTTATTTAAGTGATATTGTAGTGCAACCTTTGTAGATGCATATTGGGAAGGATTACTTTCTGGTAACAGCATTCACCAGCGACAGTATATCCATAAAATGTAGAGCTTAGTTCTGCCATTCATCATAATGCCCATTTTGCTTGCAAAACAACATAATAGTCATCTTTTGATATTGTTTTTCTGATGACCATCTGCAAACTGTCTCGTAGCTGTACCAGTACTTTAGAAGGTTCTCCTTGCATGAGAAACCAAACTGCTGATGCTACTATGCCTACCCTTTAGCTTACCAATCAATCTTCCTGTCATAAAATCATCAAAATGATTTCTTCTATTCATGAACTTGTGTAGATTTCTTCTATTCATGAACTTGTGTAGCAATGTCTTTAATATCTTTAATAGCATTCTTCATGCTTATTTTGCACATCACCATGTACACTGCACTAAAGCTGGTGACCAGATGAGGTGCTCTCACGTGATCTGGACTGTTCTGTTTACCTGCACACCACCTTTCTACTGAACTAGATGCTTGCCTTAAGCCACTCATGCACATTTCTTTATTATTTGCATCTAATTGCTTTTGTCCGTACGTTTTACCTGCTAGTGTATATACAGAAATGGGTTCTGTTTTATTATGCAGTATGAATAGAAGTCAAACATATTATTGATAAAATTATCATTTCTGTGTGATTTTTTTTGTTTGCTTATTTATTATATCACTGTCTATATCAGATGTTGACAGTTTTAAGTTAACTTTATGCATGAATTCAGTTTTAGCATTTCTAAAGTAGAAAGTTTATTTATTTATTTATTTTTTTAAATTTTAATCTGCTGTAGTTCTGAGTGCAAAAGTTGAGTTTGAGTGTTGTATTCCCCTGGCTTGAAAAAGTAGTTTTATTTACATGAAATTTATGAACGTAAAATTTGTCTGGAACCAAGATTATTTTAAAGGATAAGATTTGATGAAATGTATTTCTTATTGTAAATGCATTTTTTTTTTTGTTTATGCTTTAACTTTCTTTCATTTGTTGTGTTGGAACCCTTATTGACAGGGAGTGAAGACATTTGTCTTTAATATATCTAATATTGAAACATTTATTCTAGTAACACTGTTGCTTCCAGAATGCAGGAACAGACTATGCAGCTAATGGAAAGCCAAGCTCACCCCACACCAGCACAAACCTACTACCTTTGTCCAGATACAGCTCAAAGTATCAATGCCACTGCCGCCGCTGCGCCCGTGACAACAAGCCAACCCCACCTCATGCACACTTCCTTACTGGTACCTCCGGCCAATCCGGGCAGCAACCCTCCTGGCCCCTCGACGGCTATTCTACCACCGCCACCAACTTTGCCTACCTCAGTGCCCAGCCAGACGGTTCCTTGTGCGGCAGAAGCCGATGCCATTGCCATGCAAGCGGAAGCTCTGGTTACAGGATCAAATGCGTGAGTACATCTTCATTGAGGTATTAATTTAAAAATACCCAACTGGACTATTTGCATAAATGTTGGTTTAAAGTATATTTTCGTCTATGAAAAATGCCTATAATTTTGAAAGCAATAAGTAGAATTTGTAGATTGTTAAATATTAAAATTATCTTTATATAAAAAGTGGATGGTTCAAAATGTGAGATTTTCAACAAATAAGTACAACAAATCAAGAGTATTTAAAAGATAATCTGCTGTAAGCTTATGTTGTGAATTCAATAATATTCCTGTAGAGAATTGAGCTGAATATTAGTAACTTCCATAAATTGAAGGATACAATTAACCTTAAAAAGATAAATGATTTAGTTTTTTACCAAAACTTAATGTTATTTGCAATATTCTTATGTTTTAAGCTATTATAATTTTTGCTGTGAACTTTTAATGCGTATATATCTGAAAATTTTTAAAAAGAATTGCTAAATAGTCAAGTTCATTATAACAATTTTGGTATAATGTTCTAAAATAAGAAAAATTTGCAACTTCAATATCTAAAATAATCAGTTCATATTGTGAAGATTTTTTTTAAAATTTTGTGATTAATATTTATTTTATTACTAGCTGTTATACCCGGCATTGCTCGGCATTAAAACACTTTTAATGCCTAATATTTTTAATGCAAAAACTATTTTTGTGTAGAAAATTATAATACAAAAATTCATTTATTATCTGAAATGTTTTTACTTCAAATTTTTTTCATAAATAGTAAAGTATAGGAAGGATTTTGACAAATGTTTTGGGTCAGTTAATTAAATAGATAAATTTTCATTAATAAAAAGCATCAAAATAAACCAGATCAATAGTTGTTTCTGATATAAATTATGAATCATGAGCTTTTAAACTTTTCTTTAGTATTCTTCCATAATTTTGTTTATATGTTCTCGGCAATAGCTCTTCATACGTATTCTTGTTCTTTAGCAATAAAAAATACATTGCTACAAATTGTGAATTTTATAGAAAATGGAATTTTTTAAAAAAATTATTGAAGTGAGAGCAACAATTTCGAACACAAATGAAATTTGTGTCACTGAAAAACTTTTTAAACTTTAATATAGTATAAAAATAGTTATTGTAACATTATACTTTCGAAATATATTGCAAAATCTTGCTTAATTTTTAATTAAAATTTAATTAACTTTTGGGCCTTTTAAAGTTGACAGTGATATTTC